>MJUU01049309.1:17930-37603 GCA_002080025.1 Modiolus philippinarum
CCCCCCCCCCCCCCCCCCCCCCCCAGAATCAAATGGTCGTCCCCTTACAGCTGATATGTATTTCTGTCCTTTAATGTAAGAGAGGATTTAAAAATGTCATTAAAAACCCTAGATGTGTTGACTTATGGGGTGGGGGAATAAACGCTGTCGGACCAATGGGATATCTGACTAATAATTGTCGGACTTGTGAGCTGTCGGATCAGTGGGTTATCGGATTAAAAAGCGACAGATAAATGGGTTGTCGGATCTATGGACTGTCGGACCTTTGGCCTGTCGTAATAAAAACTGTCAGACCAATGGGTTGTCGGAACAATGGGATGACACCGTTTCCGACAACATCTAGTTCTTCTTTGGATTCCTGTTGTTGTAAGCTTGCCATAGAACATGTATTGTAATCGATTTTAATATTTTCATTCGAGTTTGAATGGATTATATCCCTGTGGATTCCTTTGTTGTAGGCTTTTGACAATATGCCGATGGATTAGGCGTAGCTTTCCAAAGTTTCCGAGCTGTAAGACACTGAAAGCTCGTTGTTGAAGGCATAATGCTCACTTCAAGATAAAGAACAACAATAAAAGCGTTCTTTCATTGACTATACCATGCATTTGTAGAGACTTTGTCTTTTTAGATTTATTTATGATGTGAATGATCTACAAAAGCAGATCAAATAGACTTGTAGAAGTCATGCAGCAGTTTCCAAGATATTTGGGATTGTTTCCAAGTTTATGTTCCTGCTATTGTACATTACACAGTTATTTTATGCCTTTGAATGAAACAGCTATAACTATTGTCCCGAGGTGATGGAAATGACTTGCAAACTGTTGCCTGAGGCCAAAGGCCGAGGGCAACAGTTTGCAAGTCATTTCCATCATCGAGGGACAATAGTTATGCTGTTTCCTGAAACGGGGCATAAAATAGCTGTTTTATTAACTTAAATAAACAATAAAAAATGTAATATAAACAAATAAAAAAACTCTTGCCTTTGAATAGGGTACACAAACAGAAGTTGAATAGAAGTTGAATGACGTCGCACTACGCAATTATTTTGCGCATGGAACAGTTCGACCGGAAATCGGTAGACAGTTAACTGTTCCACCAAACGTTAAAATTTTCATGAAAATAGTTAAAAATGCTGCATATGAATAAATGTAACTATAAGTTAATAATTCCGATTAGAAGCTGGCTGGATACAATTTTCCAAGGGGACAATTTAAGGACTTTTTCGACCAAGTTTGTGTAAGGTGGGATCTCAGGAGGTGTTCTAAGGTAAAATATATTCAACGGGGAGTCTGATACATGAATTCACACTCAGTTTTTTGTCAACGAATGACCTCACATTTGTCTCTCCATTTGACGTTATGGAACAATCTAGATTTGAATTATGACGTCATTTTTTTTCTTCTGTGATGTAAAAATTGCGGGAACCTAAAGGACGGCTGATTGACAACAAAAGCAAAAAAACCTTGGCGACCACTGGAATACTAGTATTGTCCACAATACATGAATAAAAATTTTATTCCAGTATTGTTGAAAAATTTGAATTTTGTATATTGTATTGGATCACTTGAACTTGGCGACCACAATACTGGAATAAAAAATTTATTCCAGTATTGAGGTCGCCGCAAGTTCAAGTGATCCCATAGTATTTTCCTTTCTGTGTGTGTGTGTGTGTGTGTGGGGGGGGTAATATCTCTGAGATTTTTTGTATGAATACAACAGACACAAAGCAAAAAACAAGAGACTCTCAAGAGCCTGTATTGCTCACCTGGGCAATGGCTGACATATTCAGTAACAATAATTCGAATTTTTTAAGGGCATCATTTTCAAATTTGTTAATCGACATTGATGTTATATTATCTTAATTTTTTCCAGACTCGCATCTATTTTGGATGCAGGTGCAGACCTACTGTCACCTTTCTTGAAGGGGACCTCTATGGACTGTTGAGTCTAATATTGGTTCCAAATTGGCTAAATGTTTTCAGAGAATATCCTTGAATGCTTCTGATAGGTTTTTAAGTTTAACTATGTTCCCCACTTTAGGGGCCATCTTGAATGTGATGCAGACATGCAGGGCAAATTTTTCAAACAGGAACAACTATGAACCAATGTGACTAAGTATGTTTTTATATGGCCAAGTACTTTCAGAAGAGAAGATCTTTGAATGTTTTCCCATATATTGGGTCCAATGTTAAATCTAAGTTCCCTGCTGGAAGCCATCTTGAATATAGCAATGACCTGAGAAACATTTTTTTTTGCAGGGCACTAACTAAAGACTGTTGTGGCCAAGTTTGCTTCCAATTGGCTTACCAGTTTCAGAGAAGATCTTTGAATATGTTTTTCAATAGGTCCACTGTTAAAACTTTATTTTCTGCTGGAGGTTATCTTGCATAAAAAAAAAGATATAGGGCAGATCTGAAAACAACTTTTTTGCAGGGGATCATCTAAATAGCATTGTTGCCTAGTTTGGTTCCAATTGGCTCAGCAGTTTCAGGGAAAATGTATTTTCCAATAGGGTCCAATGTTAAAACTATGATCCCCGCTGGCGGCCATCTTGGATATACCAAGGACCTGAAAAACAACTTTCTTGCAGGAGACTATCATAGGACTATTGTGGCCAAGTTTGGTTCCAATAGACACAGCAGTTTCAGAGAAGATCTTTGAATGTGTTTTCCCATAAGGTCCAGTGTTAAAATTTATGATCCCCCCTGGCGCCAATCTTGGATAAAGTGTGGATCTGAAAAACAATTTTTTTTGCAGGAGACCATCTAAGGAATATTTCGGCCAAGTTTGCTTCCGATTGGCTCAGCAGTTTCAGAGGAGTAGATCTTTGAATGTGTTTTCCCATAGAGTCCAATTTGGATATAGCGCGGATCAGAAAAAAACAATTTTTCTTTTGTAGGAGACCATCTAAGGACAGTTATGGCTAAGTTTGGTTTCAATTGGCCCAGTGCTTTCAGAAGAGAAGACATTTGAATGAAAAGTTTAGGACGGACGAAAAGTGATGACAAAAGCTCACCCTTGCTAAAGCCAGGTGAGCAAAGAAACACAAAAGCCACAAATACAACACTCAAAACTAAGAACTCTAACAAAAATCCCAAGAGAAATCATGTTCTCTAGAATAATAAGTATGTCTATGTCCATCTCTGAAGACAGCACCTATCACACTGTCTGTGTGTCAATCCAGAGTGGGTCAAAATAGGTAATCAAGGGGAACCTTGAAGTTAGCAGCCGCAATTGAAGCAAAAAATCAGAGAATGTAGTGAGGTGCGAAATAATTTTGACAAATATTGTCCAAAACCCCCATATAACCCAAAAATATATGTTTTACTTGGTGTTAATGTCACGTCAACCCTAAATCCCTGCCTGGTAAAGTCACACTGGGAAGACTTGAAAACCACTGACTTTGCAGTAATGTGACCAGAGACATTTAATCACATTTATAACATAACTGATTAGTTAACAAATTTCTAATTGTCTCTGTTCTGAAGTTGAAATGGCTGTTTATGATACTGACTGCTTGCTTTTTGGGGGAAGTGAAATATGAAAAGGGTTGTCCATAGTCATGAGCTACTTAACTGGTCTTTTTTGTATAGTTATTTTTTCCTCCTTGAAATTTGGAAGCTTTCTGTAACTCATGGGTGTCTACTCATTGTTGATAGCTTATTAGTGACATAATTTCTACTAGTTTGGCAATGTTTTTGCTCCTTATTTTTCCAATGAATACAAAAACAGAAAACAAAATTCACATTTATTACATGATGTAGTAAAAATAATAAAACATAAAAATATCTTCACACAAACCAGTATGAAACAATGAACAAAAAACATCAAATACATGAAACATATGAAAGAACAATGTTTAACCACAAAGCTTTTTCAAATATAACATATGTGCTAAGAAAATTTCTGTGTTGTGATTTCAAACTAAATGTACACAGTATAAACAAATTCAAAACAAAAACCGTTATAACAAATATTTCAACAGAATTTAGACTTGAGGAAGAATGACTGCCGGTTAAAATATAATAAGAATGAAAATTAGAATTTCAATACATTAAGAGAAAGAAGATTAAAAATTAATTCATTCTAACCGGATGACAATGGTGCAGTATTCTAAATCAGACTGGATTTACTGATAAATCTGTATATGTTTTTAAGGTTTTAAGATAGAAATGATCATGAATAAATTTACAAACTCTTTATAATCTGTATTATTTTAGATATGAAATAACTGATCCTCCTCAAAGGGTATTGACTTACATGTAGTTGATATGTAATTGAACATTTGATCTGAATTTCATTAATAAGTGAGATTCATATTCAAATTTCTTGACAATTAAGAAATAATTGATGGAGACTCCAGTTTATCATTTTTAACACCAGGTTGCATGGCCATTTTAAGTTCCCCAACTTTTAGCAAGTGGTAAAAAGCGACATAAAATTTCAATTGAAAGAACTGTTTAAGAGTACATTTTATGTATGGACGATACTGGTTGCCTATAATTGTTGCATTAATTTGGTTTTTTTCAGTAAATAAATGTACTCATTATGTCAAAAGCAAACTGTAAACATTAGACAATCAGCAACAGAAAATTGTTGAACAAGACATCATCAGCCATAGGCACCTTTATCAATTCAATCACAATGGCATAATCATGTTTTGCAATGGGTGTAATTAGAAAAAACTAGAATACTGACAAAGTAAAAAAGGCCCCGCCCCCTTGTGTGTCCAAAAAATCTGTTTGCTGAATTTCATAGAAATCAGATTTTCCTCAAAAACAAAAGGGTGCTTTCTTTGGTCAAGTACAACCTTGTGTATCAAAATCATATAAATCCCTAATGGCAATTTTAATTTAATGTACGACGTACATATGCACGTATTCATATAAAACCATAATTGTTTTCAGATTTTCCTCAAAAACAAATGGAGCTTCCTTTGGTCAAGTGCAATTTTGAATAAAAAAATTATAAAAATCAGTAAGGCATTCTTGAGTTATCTAATGTCATAGAAAATGCTGATGGACAGACAGACAGACGGACAGGCTAATTACTATAGGGTGTCGCCATTTCATGGCAGGGCCCTTATTAATGTTTTTACACTTCTAGTGTTCTCAAGGTGTTTTAAGCACCTCATATATGAATAACAATTTTTACATAATTGTTTTATTTCTACATTTTAGTGCATCTTTTCCACTTCTAGAAAAAGATATTCTATAAAATTTGAAAATTCATAAGATATTAAATTTGGAGAAGAAATAATAAATCCATGTGTTAAGTTTTTTTGGAAAAGGGGTTTCTCTTGATTTGTCAATGCTTTTTAATAGGTTTTTCCTGAAATCTAATAAAAAAAAAGGATAAAAATAATTATACCAAATTCTGTTGTGTGTTCAAATTAAATAAGTACTATGCATGTTAAAAAAAATACCCTCTTTGAATGGATAATGACAATAATACTCTCTTAACTGCAATATACTTTAACATGCACAATTTACATCAAAAAGATCATCAATGATGACAAAACACATAAAATTGTACAAATTAAAGAAATGACCAATGAAAATTAGGTGAAGATCATTTTCATATATTTCCTTTCTCTTAAACATAAATGTTGACAATATGTCCATTTGAAGTTAACAAGTCCATGATAAATTAATACATGAACTAATGAAGGCTCAGATTGAAGAACAGTTTCACATTTGTAATCAAAATTCAATAGCATTTTACATCAATTGTACTCCCTAATAATTTTCATGCAGAAATGTTCAGATTTTAGCATTTAAATTTCCTCCAATTTTAAGGAGGCTCACTCTTTATGTGTTTATATCAAGGATTTATTATTCAATTTTCCCCTGTGACCCCTAATAGCTGGGAAACAGTAAGATCTACAACTAATAATTTTAGGAATCTGCACATTTGCAGTTTTGGCCCCTCATAGCTAAGAAAAAGAAAGTTATTAAAGATAAAATGGAAAAAAGCTATTTCAATTTTCATAAAGAATTCTTAAAAGAAACTGCATAAAAGTAGGACTATAAATATATATTTTTTTTAAATTGAGATTTGCCCCTTTTGGGCCCTATTTTCTCATGAATGGTATATTGCGGCAAAAAATCCGTTGCCATACTACATGTTCTACTGATTGGGATTTTCCTCTGTAGCACACTGACAACACCCCATCAAAAGCTGAAAGATAATAAATATTCTACATTAAATATATGAAAATACCCAATTTGACCCTTTTTGGTACCATTTTTGAAAACTGGAGGGCCATAATATCCAAAACCTCTCAAAGACTTCCCTTTGTGCCGAGGAACACTATGTTAAATTTCATAAGGATTGATCCACTAGAACTTTAGGTATTGACCAAAAGCAAAATAGTCTACAGAAAAAGACAATTGTATGCCGACAACGACAACACCGACAATGACGACGAAAGCACCATACCATTATACGACCTCAATTTTTTTTTGGTCGTATAAAAATAACATGACAATATTAGTTAAGTAAATCAACAATGATCAAGCTAATGACCAGTATGCTAAATATTCATTCCAGTGTTGAGAGGACAAATATATGACACTAATTTTCCAGACAGATTACCATCTGCTCTCATGTATTTACAATATATCTTCTGAACCGGTATGAAGGCTGAAGGCCCAAAAACTTCAAAGATATCTCTTGGCCAAACTTCAACTGGTTCTCCACAGTAATATCTGTAGCACCCATCCAAAGGTAACAACCATTGGACCTTTGCAAATAAATGTATTTTGCTCTCATTGCCAACAATAAGATTATGCAAATAGTAAGTTTGGACAACACCAGGAAATAGATCTCCAGTACCAACATATTTTAAGATTTGTCCATCTTTATCATTCCAATATGCCATTACAAATGATGAACGCTTATGTCTGGATTCCCAGGATCCATAAACTTCTTTTCCAAGAGTGATATAAGAGCATTTACGACATGACTCTGGGAAAACAGCATTATCCAATTCAGGGTACATGGCTTGGTAAGTGTTCTGGAGAATCCTGTGTTCATCAGAAGTCAGACAATGGTTAGTAAACTTTGAATATCCGTATGAGGCAATATTTGACCATTTTTGATTAGGAATTGGAGCACTTCTCTTAGACAAATACAGAATATGTCGTATTTCAAGGTCATCTACTGGATTCTCTTCACAATCGGTTCCTTTCAATTTCAAAAAATGCTGCCTGAATAATTCCTGACATTGTTGTGGTATTTCAACAGAGTTTACATATGCATCTCTTGCAAAACGGCGCATAATCTGCAATTCGATTGCACGACTATTATTTGGAAGAGAGCCCAGGTGACCATTGTACCTCTCGAAACTGAACAGCCAAAAAGAATAAACTGGTCCAAAATCTCTAACACAACTAGAAAGATGACAATGCAGATGTATATTAGGTGTAACCTTCTGAGATCCATACCTCTGTTCAAAAGCTGTACAAAATTGCAAAATATGCTTTTCAAATTTTCTTATATCTGGTTCTGTTAAAAATTTTGATGTCAGGATCCGACTAGCTAAAACAAATTCTCTCCAGACTTTTAGATCATCTGCAGGTAAAATGTCAATTAAGGCAAAAATTGAAAATATGTTTGTCCAATTCTTCCATTGATCTGCAGTAAATCCTCCAAAAGAAGATGCTATTTTCTTTGGTATTGGTCCAATATTACTTGCAGCATTTACAGAGTCAACCCGTGTTTGTATTTCTTCCATTTTTTCTGGCAACAAGATTTTTAATTCTATCCATAATTTTATCATTCTCTTTGCTGTTCCCTGATACAAATTGTGCATAGGATCAATCACAGACATTCTGATGGGGTCAAAGTACTCAAGTTCCCAAAGAGGTGAGTATCTAAGTCCATACAGGGTTTCAAGTCGGTCCTTCTCTGTTTGAGTTCTTGCCCCTTTTATATCCTCCATATATCTTCTGTGATCTGTTATCTCCCTAGATGGCCATTCATTTACATCAAATCCGCCATAATTCTTGTGTCCAATATCACCTGGAAAGGCTTTGTAGCATTTTGAACACCCAAATGTTGCACCATGTCCTAAAAATCCACAAAGTTTCCGAGTAGCAGGTATATCACAGCCAACACACATCAGTGCAATTTTGAAAGTATTGTCCCTGTTTTTTGTTTGGCAAGATTTGAGTGAATAGCCTTCTTCCCAGGAGGTTTTTAGTTCATCTACTAAAGGGCCCATAAAACTATGGACACTAGGTTCTTTTTTCATATCCGGTATAATTCCTATAAGCATTACATTTTTAATTTTGTACCGCTCTGAACGGGGTAAATTCAAAAAGACAGCATACATAACTCCAACTGAATACTGTACATGGTCGTATGGTTGGAACCAATCAAGATTCAACATAATTCCATAATTGTTTTGGTGTTTTAAGAAGTGATTTTTTTCTGATCCTTGAAATTCTGTCCAAATTCTCCCATCATATATATCTGCTAAAAATCCAGGTTCCTGTCTTCTAGCACGCCATAACTGACATTTATCTTCAAAATAAGAAAGATAGTGATGAAGCAATTGACTTATAGCAGTATGTTTTATACGGGTAAAGTTTTTTGGTGTTTTGTAGTTGGACAGCTTTCAGAAGAAGTTCTCCACATGTCTTTCTTCTGCCTACTTGTGGATGATTAGGGAAGAGAATATTGTTACATTTCTTGGATTGTTGTTGTCCTTCTACTGACAAAATGCAGTCTTCATACTTATACAGCTTATAACATTTTTTGCAAACTACAAATTTAGTAAAATTATCTTTCTCAAATCCAACATTTTTATACAATTTATAAATTGAAGCAGGAAACGCATAAGCAAAACTAAGCAGTGCAACATTTTCAGCAGACATGGAATTAAAAAGCACAGACAAGAAAGACAACAAAGATTGGATGGCAACATCAGGTATGATATAACAGGCTTGCCAGGTACATATAAAAATACATAGGGTAATTAATAATGATTTCGCTGTATTTTGCGGTGAGTCGTCATTTGAACAAAGCATAAAATTGTCCTCTGAAGTATCTAGTACAGAATCATCTATGTTAAAGTCAGCATCAATATCTTTTAATGTAATGTTTTCCCACAATTCTTCTTCTTCATCTGATTCATCATCATTATCTACATGCACGTTAAACTTTCTTTTTAGGTTTTCTCTTATCACGGAAACCAGTGGTCTTGTCTCATTGTTTGAAGATATATTTTTAGATTGACTTTCTTGCTCATCCTGATTTTCAGATTGATTCTCATGTTCTTCACCTCTGGAGCATTTCCATTTCCCGTTCCAAAGAAACTTTATCTTATGATTTGCAAAGTATCTGCTTCCAAAAATCTGTTTACATCCAGGACATTCTTTCTTCCCTTGCTTTTGCTTGTAAGCAACATGAGCTTGTGAAGTAGATGGTTCACCTTCTCTTTTAGACATTGGCTAGGCACATGCTGAAAATATGGAAAAAATACATATAAACACTAGAACCTAAGTAAATACACTGTCCGCAGACACCAAAAATGAAAAATTTTAAAAATTGTATAAAAATGAATCCAAATCTAACAAAACTAGAGAATGTGTCTATACCACACAGATGCCCCATCAACTTTATTGCAATAGATTACCTAATCCAATATTCGACAATAAAAATTTATTTCCCGGTCACTGAATTGGGATGAAATCATCAAGAAGTACTGTTACAAATGATTATTCAATAAATATTTGTTTAGTAATGGACATAAACAAAAATTACCTAACTAAAGTCACTGAAACATAAAATATTGATAAGGTTATAAAATTATCCATAAATTATGCAGTACTGACTGATGATTTATTTGATTAAACACCTAGTTGCTAATATACTTAACATAATAAGTTTAAAAACACATTTTCAACCATTTTTAACTTTAACAAAAATGCTTAAATGCTGATAAATTCTTATCTTAGCTAAAAATAAGCAATATTTCCATTAATTCAACAATCATTAATGCTAATGATTAGTCAAACTAAAATCAAGCTCATAAATGTAAAATTAAATTTATGAATTGAGATGATATTTTAACTAAGTCATTCAAGCCTGAAATGTAGGTCAAATTGTATAAGAATTTGGTAGAATTTCACCAAGATGAATCATATCACTCATGTCACTCAAGTGTAAAATATAGGCCAAAGTCAGTTAATTCTTGATGATTTTGTTAGTACTTATAAAGTTGATTAATTAGTTGAAACATCATTGTTGTAGGATGTGTAGTCAATGAGAAATGAACCTTAAGACACAAAACATGTGTCAACACAGGTAGAAATTGTAGACACAATACAAGTATGGACAGTGTTTTTCCATAAAATATACAAAGTAAAGAAAACACCAATTGAAAGTAGAAATATAATTTTTTCAAAATTTGATGAATCAATCAATCAACTTATTTGTGTTGCTGTAAGTTGCCGTGATTTTGGATTTATGATTTTAGAATTTCCCCTTTAATCGTTCTTGCTTCGGTATTCATTTGCCGATGTATCTGAAAATAGCAGGTGCACATGTGTATACTGTACTTAACATTCTGACAAAACTTGATAAAAATATATTCTAAAGAGGGTCTGAGATTACCAGACACAAATTTTCCATATGGGTACTAAGTACAAAAATATCAAAGTAGCCATAACTTTAACAAATTTTGATAATACCAGTGTACAGGTTTATATAATACTCAGCATTCTAACTAAATTTGATGAAGAAATTCAGAAAGTTTCATACAATTTTTTCTGTACAGATTCTAAGTAGGAAAATAAAAAAAAAATGTGAAAACGTTTCAAAACAAGTGAAGACCCTAAAAGATGTCTCGCCCATCCCTGTCGGCCTCTAAATTGATGTGAAATCTAAGTGAACTAATCAGAAAAGTGAACATGCTCACTGGACTTTGAAATTGAAGTCAAGGACAAAAGTTACCTGCATGACTGATATGTATTACCCAAGACCAACCTACATAAGAAATATCATCAACCTACCAGTTCTAGTTATTGAGAAATGGACTTAAGCAGAAAAACTTAACATGGCCACTAGACTTTGAAATTGAGGTCAAGGACAAAAGTCACCTGCCAGACTGACAATTGTACTACCCAAGACCAACCTACACACCGAATATTACCAACCTACCACTTCTAGTTATTGAGAAATGGACTTAAGCAGAAAAACTTAACGTGGCCACTAGACCATGAAATTNGTCAAGGACAAAAGTCACCTGCCAGACTGACATGTACTACCCAAGACCACCCTACATACCAAATATTATCAACCTACCACTTCTAATTATTGAGAAATGGACTTAAGCAGAAAAACTTAACGTGGCAACTAGACCATGAAATTCAGGTCAAGGACAAAATTCACCTGCCAGACTGACATGTACTACCCAAGACAAACCCACATACCAAATATTATCAACTTACCACTTCTAGTTATTGAGAAATGGATAAAGGCAGAAAAATTTAACATGGCCACTAGACCGTGAAATTGAGGTGAAGGGCAAAAGCCACCTGCCAGACTGAAATGTACTACCCCAGACCAACCCACATACCAAATATTATCAACCTACCACTTCTAGTTATTGAGAAATGGACTTAATAAAAAAAACTTAAGGTGGAAACTAGACCGTGAAATTGAGGTCAAGGTCACATGACGCTATGTCCGTCAGGTAGCACTTGATTAGTACTACCACTGGACCAAATATGATGTTCCTACATCAAAGGGTTTTCAAAATATCATGTATTTAGTAAAGTTTAACGCCGTTGCCGTCGTCATACTTTGCACGCCTATGTCTCGCTTTCCGCGACTTTTGTAGCGGGCGAGACAAAAATCAATGAATCAATCTGATAATATGACATGCACAAGTTTATATGGCTACTAAAATGCATACAAAATTTGATTGAGAAATCTTGAATGCTACCGAAAAGCTGACAAATGGACAGACTGAAGGACAGACAGACAGATATCACCATTGATGATGTAAACCCTGTATCGCATACCCTGTATCGCAAGGCAAAATCTTCATCGCATACCCTGTATTGCACCCCTATCTAGAACATGACCTCATAAACTTTTTTTGAAATTTTTAATCAATTTAAATAAAGATGAACAGATATTGAGTAAATGCACATGAGACTATTCAATAAAAGCAAGAGAAGGGGCAGTCAGAAACGACAGCTAATCCCCTCGCCCGTTTATTGAATCTTTGTCTAGATTTATAAGCACTCTAGGAAATTGTACCATTCAAGATCTGGCTTGTTACTTAAATCTGAGCCAGTCATGCAAGTAATGTAGTGACCTTATTTCAATCAGGTGCCTCATACCTAAAGCATATGCATCTACTGATGAAAGATTAATCTTCTGCAAGTTGTAGTATCTACATATGTAAAATCTAGACTGTAACACAAACATTATCCTAAGTCACTCATGCATGAAATGTAGGTCAAACTGACCTAATTTTTATCTGGAGCTTTGTAACTTTACAAGATGCATCTACATACAAAATATCTTCTTTTACGAGTTGTAGTATCTAAAATCTAAGCCGTAACACAAACTTTAACCTGAGTCACTCATGCATGAAATTTAGATCAAAGTGACTCAATTTTCATATGGAGCTTCCTAACTTTACAAAACACCTCTACATACAAAATATTATTCCTCTATGAGTTGAAGTATCCCAGATCTGGACTCTTACAAAAACTTTGACTTCAGTCACTCATGCATGAAATGTAGGTAAAAGTGACCTAATGTTTATCTGGAGCTTCCTTACTTTATAAGATGCATCTACATATAAAATATTATTCCTCTACAAGTTGTAGTATCCCAGATCTGGACTCTTACAAAAACTTTAACCTAAGTCACTCATGCATGAAAAGTAGGTAAAAGTGACCTAATGTTTATCTGGAGCTTCCTAACTTTATAAGATGCATCTACATATAAAATATTATTCCTCTACAAGTTGTAGTATCCCAGATCTGGACTCTTACAAAAACTTTAACCTAAGTCACTCATGCATGAAATTGGTCAAAGTGACCTAATTTTTATCTGGAGCTTCATATCTTTACAAAACACATCTAATGTTATTAATCTACAAGTTGTAGTATCCTAGATCTGGACTCTTGGAAAAACTTTAACCTAAGTCACTCATGCATGAAATGTAGGTCAAAGTGACCTAATTTTTATCTGGAGCTTCGTAACTTTACAAGACACATCCACATACAAAATATTATTCCTCTACAAGTTGTAGTATCCCAGATCTGGACTCTTACAAAAACTTTAACCTGAGTCAATCGTGCATGAAATGTAGGTCAAATCCACCTATTCTATATATCAACCTCAAGCACTCTTCAAGATGCATCCATGGACAAAAACTTGTCCATCTACAACTTGTTATTCCAAAGATATATGGTTTTAAGCTTGAACGGACGGACGTACGGACGAAAGGACGAACAGGTAAAACGCTATATCCCCTCCCAAACTTCGTTGGATGAGGGGATAATAAATTGCCAAGAAGAGCACAACTAAGCAAATTAGTTTCAGAAAAACATTAAAACAACTTCAAAGAAAACATTTCCTCATATATAGTGAATAATACATAATACACTTGACCAATAACACCCCTCGGTCCTTTGGCCCTCTGGATGATATTGGATTCTTGGGTTGATACGGCATCTGATACATTTCTGACATAGTATTATTCCCTATATAATTGTGCATTTACTCAATATCCTTTCATCTTTTAATAAAATTTGATTAAAAATTTTCAATACTCAGGTTGAAATCCTTGAAAATACTATAATTTACTGTCTAAGAAACCAAAAATAAGAGATATCCTCATGTTAACTATATTTAATTTCAATGCATTGGTAACAAGCCAATTGATAAAATTTGTATTGAATTTAAAACTTGAGTTATATGGGAAGAGATATATGGGTACCAACTTTATTTCTGGATTTTTTCAATTTTTTTTTAATCCTAAAGTAATTTATAATCAAAAGATACATTGTCACAAATTTTATTATTTCTTGGGCTCTAATAGTTCCTCTGTGTACCATGTATACAGGCAAATAATCACCCATGCAACATTTTTCAATTTCCTGTGAAAAGTACAACATGTAATAGTTTATTGTCTCTTTTTCCTGTTACTCTAACATTGTGAAATAAAATTTTCTTAGTTTTCATTGTTTCTAAATTGATATGGTTAAATATATAAAGAAATCTCCCTTTCAATTTTATGTCCAAACTCTGATAATCAATGTGTGATGTACATGCCACATGCTGAGCCTGTTCAACATCAAACAAAATCACTAGGATGGGATGTTTTAGGTTGATTATCAGATCTAAAGAATGAAACATTCATTATTTTGTGTTTGACACCTGGGGCTAGTACTGGATCATTAATTAATATTTTATTTTTGAAATTTCCTATGTACTAAATGACTATACACCTAACCACTTTTTTGTTTATAAATTGTATATATATATACTTTGAATATTTTTTTTTGTCTTTTATTCAATCAGTTGGAAGCACTGAAATTAGCTGTAAAAAAGTGATTTAAGATTTCTCTCCTTTGATTTCCTCTTTAATTACTATTCAAGTGCTAATACAACATGCAGTGATTTAGGTTTTGTGGCAATCTGTCAACTATCCTACAACCTGAGGAATGAAAAATCCCTTGGGAATTAATCTGATGAAAAAATTTAAATTTTTGTTAATTTGAACATTTGCAATTTTGGCCCAATTGGCTTCATGATACTTAGAAAAGAAACAAATTATATACTTGACCTCTGTCTGTTACACTTTTTGAAATAATGAATAAACAAGTGTAGACACAGAAAGGTCTCGCCAGAATATAAACATTATCGTTTACACATGATAACTATCTTGACAGAAGGTCAAGAAAATAAATGCCTAATTCAACTTCAAGATAAACTTAATATGAAAAGCCTAGGTTGTTTAATTGCTGAGAAATTGACATCAAGTAAAAAATTTAACAAAGTCACTGGACCATGAAATTAAGGTCAAGGTTACTTGACAGGTGTCAGACTGGCACTTATCGTTTAATATGTAACAATAAACCTAATATGGAGAGTCTTGCTTCTTTAATTGCTAAGATATGGACATCAATGTAAAAATTTAACAAAGTCACTGGACCATGAAATTAAGGTCAAGGTTACTTGACAAGTGTCAGACTAGCATCTATCCATTAATATTTGACAATAAACCTAATAAAAATAGTCTAGGATCTTTAATACCTGAGAAATGGACATAAATGTAAAATGATAACAAAATGTAAAATGATAACAAAGTCAATGGAGAATGAAATCAAGGTCAAGGTTACTTGAAAAGTGTCAGACTGGCATATACACATTTATTAGTAACAATAATACTAATATGGAGAAGCTAGGTTCTTTAATTGCTGAGAAATGGACATGAATGTAAAAAAAAATTCAAAGTCACTAGACCATAAAATTAAGGTCAAGGTTACTTGACAGGTGTCAGACTGGCATTCATCCTTTAATATGTAACAATAAACCTAATATGGAGAGTCTAGCATCTTTAATTGCTGAGAAATGGACATCGGTCAAGGTTACTTGACAGGTGTCAAACCGGCATTTATCCTTTAATATGTAACAATAAACCTAATATGGAGAGTCTAGCTTCTTTAATTGCTGAGAAATAGACATCAATGTAAAATTTAACAAAGTCACTGGACCATGAAATTAAGGTCAAGTTTACTTGATAAGTGCCAGACAAGCATCTATCCATTAATATTTAACAATAAATCTAATAATAATAGTCTAGGATCTTTAATACCTGAGAAATGGATATAAATGTAAAATGATAACAAAGTAAATGGAGCATGAAATTAAGGTCAAGGTTACTTGAAAAGTGTCAGACTGGCATGCATTTATACGTAACAATAAACCTTATATGGAGAAGCTGGGTTCTTTAATTGCTGAGAAATGGACATGAATGTAAAAAAAAATATCAAAGTCACTGGACTATAAAATTAAGGTCAAGGTTACTTGACAGGTGTCAGACTGGCATTCTTCCTTTAATATTAAACAATAAACCTAATATGGAGAGTCTAGCTTCTTTAATTGCCGAGATATGGACATCAATGTAAAAATTTAACAAAATCACTGGACCATGAAATTAAGGTCAAGGTAACTTGACAAGTGTCAGACTGGCATATATCCATCAGTATGTAACAATAAACCTAATATGAAGGATCTAGGATCTTTAATAGCTGAGAATTGGACATCAATGTAAAAATAATAACAAAGTCACTGAACCATGAAATTGAGGTCAAGGTAACATGACAGGTGTCAGACTGGCATGCACTCATTAAAATGAAGCATGACACCAAATATGGTATCTCTACCCATTACAATGGCTCAGAAATTGACTTGAAAGTAAAACTATGTCACAATATTTACAAAGTCACTGGACCATGCAAATGAGGTCATTGTCACTTGACAAGTGGCAGACTGGCATATACCCATTAAGATGCATCAATATACTTAATATAATGGATCAATGCATTACAAATACAGAGAAAAGGACTTGAATGTGAAACTGTCGCAATTTTCATGGAGTCATTGAACCATAAAGACAAGGTCAAGGTCACCTGAAACATGTGATGCTGGAAAGCTTATAACTTAAGGCATCTTTGGACCAAGTATTGATCCATGAATCCATTACAGTTTAAAAGTTATTAAGGTTTTAGTAAAAGTTAACAACGCCGCTGAAAAGTATTACCTATGTCTCGTTTTCAGCGACTTTCGTTGCTGGCGAGACAAAAATACACAAATTTTGAACGTTTAATGGAAAAAGGGCTATAACTACGACATGGGTTTTCAGATTTTTATTCAAATTTGCAGGGAGGTAATCTCATCATGTTGATCATTTAAACCCTGAAAATATTCAAAGTCAAAATATTCAAATTATCTCCCCTTCAAAATTTCAAACAGCATCCATAAAACTTCATGTGGTGTACTATACAACTGTGTAACATTTTAGTAAAATCCAAGCAGCCGATTAGGAGAACATTCGCTAACAGAGTCTCCCCTTTCCAGCTGAACATAAATACATATCTATATAGAATAGAATAGAATAGAATATTTATTGTTCCAAATGGTCCCTCAAGGGGAAAAATTACATGATACACATGTAGCATACAATACATAAATTGTCACATATGCAAGAAGAGTAAAAATTACAATTTGATCTACACCTTCCTTTAGCATTGATATATATATATGAATGGACAGGGCCAGAGGATATAGATATATTTTTTATTGATTTTCTTTCTTTTTCTTATAAGAGCTGTGTTCACCTCTTATATTGGTACAGTCTATAATATATTGTCCTAACTGACATCTTCATTTGTAAATAACCAAAAAATTCTCTAGTCTCATGGTTCATTATAAAATGGAATTCATCTTCTGTTTCATCAAAATTACATTTTCTTAATGACCTTTCAATATATGGTTTTTTATAACATACTTACAATATACTCAATCTAGTATGACAGTAATCAGGTAATCACTAATAATAAATACAGAGGCATTCTGAAATAAAAAGAAAAACAAAAATAAACTCTAGCATTTGTCTAGTACGAAAGATATATTAAAACCAAGTCAAATCATAATTTAAGTAATTTTGTAGTAAAAATATCTTGCAATGAAATAATGACAACAACCGCAAATTGCATGTTATTCTCCTCCTTATTTGGATATAGATGGGTTTGTGTATGTGGTTTGTCTTTTCAGGAGGTACAGGGTTCTAAAAATGTCAGATAGAATTTTCTGATATTTTCATGGCTTACACTTTGTTATTAGGGCATATACCAAAAATAAAATAAGAATTTGGAGTAATCTGCCATATAAGCCTGAAATCTGTTGTCTAAAAAGCAGCTAATTTTGGTTGAAATGATAGGGAAAATTAGTGGATTTTAACAAAATTTTAATAGTTACATCAGATAGAATTTTTTCAAATTTGGTTAATTACTAGCTAATTTTCCATGAAAAAAAATAGGGTCACCAAACTAATTTTTGAATAAATGGCAAACACTTAATTTGTTTAAAAATTATCTCACCTTACTACAGGAATTTGCTGAAAAGGTTCGATATTCTGCATGGTTACCCAATAAAAGTGGCATATTTTATCAAATTTGATCATTAAAAGACATCCAAAAATCATTTCCAACATTCCAATAGTTGGAATATTCTATTTTATGTCAGATGCGCAAGAATGGTGTACAGTTTTAAACCCCCATACTACCTTAAGTTGTACAAAAAGACAGCTGCTTTAATTTATTATAACAAGTGTGTATTGTATTGCAAGGCAATACCAAGTCCCTTACCAGTAGAACAAGGCTTTGTTGCACTAACAGAAATGGTAAAATATAAGTACAAGGCCTATAACTCCATCATAAGAAAGTTACATACCAAATATGAACACCTTACCACTAATAGCCTACTTTCTAGAGGCAAGGTTAAAGTTTTTCAAAATTGCAAAATAGCCTACCTTCTAGAGGCAAGGTTAAAGTTTTTCAAAAATTGCCCTAAGGGCAAGGTCAAGGTCAAAATGTCTACAAGTATAGTACCATAGGAAAGCTCTCAGCACAAGGAAATCACATAGCAAATATCAACATCCTAGCTATTCAGGTCTCAATTCCACAAGCCAGGTTAAAGTTTTGCTGACGCCGACGCCGGGCGTATGACAATAACTCTCTGGACATTCGTCCCGCTGAGCTAAAAATCATTGGATTAAAACCAAACTTACACTTGATCTGTAACTCATTTAAAGGTAGACTCACATATATATATATCCTTATTCTCAAAAAACAACCAAACATGATACAGAGAAATATAAACTGTATACAAAATATAAATACAAACAACAAAGGAATGGATAAAGGGAGTTACATGTACACTGTATTCATATCAAATGCTACCCTGGAGAGTTTAACCATGTTAACCTTACATTAATTATCTTAATAAATTTACATAAATTTGTTACTTCTACAAACCGGTAAATATACCGTTTGTATATTTTTTGTTGAAAAACAGATAAGTACACATGGTAACCAAGGCTAATCCATCATCAGGTACCCCAAGCCTGTATGGAGATAGTAATTATTGATTACTGAAATCAGTTGCCGCTAATTATTCAAATACAAGAGGCTCTCAAGAGCCTGTATCGCTCACCTGGACCATGGCTGACATAGATAAAAGGCATTTCCAATAGGAAAAACAAAACATAAAATTTAGCAGAATACTTTTTTTTTCTAAAATTACAGTATTCTTGTTTGGTTTCCATGGCAACTGAAAGATCCACCATCCATTACCATCCATTACCACCCATAACAGAACACCATTCAAAAAAAAAATTGGGCAGGGGTTCCCCTTATAATCAAGGTAATACATAATGCTGAAATTGAAACATTCAGACCACAATTCAAATAAAAATTCAAAAATTTGGGCAGAGGTTCCCCTTAAAATCAATAGGGCCAATAGGGACCACCTTAGGACCATTGTGGCTTAGTTTGGTTCTAATTGGACTAGTAGTTTCTGAGAAGATCTTCAAATGTGTATTCCATAGGGTCCAATGTTAAAACTATGTTCCC
>MJUU01049309.1:38399-50319 GCA_002080025.1 Modiolus philippinarum
ATAAAACGTGTCCACTACCAATCCAAGCAGACTTGACACAGCTCACTAAGGTCTAATTTGCAAAATCTATAGATATTATTTTTAAGATTAATTTACAGTTGCATAAATATTCATATTATTCTCCTTATCTCCTTTTATTTTATCATTTAGTCAGTACATAATTTTATTTTGATATTACATATGTATTTAATTGATATTTTGTTGACTCCTTAAAACACTTAAAACAGTATAAAACGTGTCCACTACCAATCCAAGCAGACTTGACAGAGCTCACCAAGAGAAAGGACATTACAATACAATTCACAAAGAAATGTGCGAAAAAACATACCATTAGTATTCACAACAAAATATAACCCGGCTCTTCAACAACTAAGAAGGGCTTTGAATAAACATTGGAAATTCGTACAAGATGATGAGGAAGCAAACAGCATTTTTCATAGGCCGCCTATTATTGCATATCAAAAACACAAGAACATAAAAGATCACTTAACGTATGCTTTATTGAAATAAACCATAAGACACAGAAGAATAAAACATGAATAGTGGCAAAACACTGAGGGAAAAAAATACATATCCTTATTAGAGAGAAACTACCGATGTCGTGCCCCTGTCGTTATACATACTTAGCGGCAACTGATTTCAGTAATCAATAATTACTATCTCCATACAGGCTTGGGGTACCTGATGATGGATTAGCCTTGGTTACCATGTGTACTTATCTGTTTTTCAACAAAAAATATACAAACGGTATATTTACCCTAAAATTGTAGTAGCCTAAACCAAAACACCGGAGGATATAAATTTATGTTATAATTTTATACTAATATGTTTAAGATTATATAAAATTAATAATTCATTTTCCTTTCAATATTTACACATATTTAAAAATTATAGATACATAAATTACATAATTGATTAATTTATTATATGAATGAAGACTGGGTGAACTGTTTTGAGTGTGTTTGGATTGGTAATGGACACGTCCTATTATATAACATTGTCTCAGTGGAAGATGTCATTGGATATTTGGTTGTCTTCTTCTGTCCACTCCATACACCTGAAGTCACTATTCTTCAGCAGTCTTTTTTTTTACTTTTGATCCTTCACAACAATCTATTTTTTTCGTCCTATTTTTAAATCATCCTTTTTTTTTCTTACTCGCCCTAGAACAAATTATTTTTTTCCCCACTTTCAAGAAGCAAACTTTTTATTTCAAAAAAATCCATAGCCCCCCCCAGAAAATCAAATGGTTGTTGCCTAATATAATCCAATGTCAATGAGCTCATTATGTCATCTGATAAAAAATAATTTCATATGGGACGGTCTTCTAGATTTTAATTTTACAGGTGGAGAAACTGATGTTTTTCAAAAATTAACTTAGTCAAAGGGCCTTAACTCTGTACATAATCAACCAATCAGGACTAAACTGATACATGATATCAAATCAATATGTCAAGCTGTTACAGAAAAAAAGTCCAGAAACTATTCAAAATTTCACCAAGCCCAAGGGCCATAACTCTGTACAAAATCAACCAATCAGAACCAAATTCGAACTGTATCTCGCCTAGTTATACTCATATACCAAATATCAAAACAATATGTCAAGGGGTTACAAAAAAAAAGGAGACATTTCACTAAGTCAAAGGGCCATAACTCTGTAAATAACCAAATTCAAATTTTATCTGTATCTCACCTAGATAAACTCATATAGTAAATTTCAAATCAATATGTCAAGCGGTTACAGAAATAAACTCCGGAAACCTATATTTTTCAAAATTTCAATAAGTCCAAGGGCCATAACTCTGTACAAAATCAACCGACCCAAACCAAATTCAAACTGGATCTGCATCTCACCTAGATATACTCATATACTTTATTCCCCAATCAATATGTCAAGCAGTTACAGAAAAAAACTCCTTAAACCTATATTTTGCAAAATTTCAGTAAGTCCAAGGGCCATAACTCTGTACAAAATTAACCTACCAAAACCCAAATTAAACTTGATCTGTATCTCACTTACAATGTAGATATACTAATATACTAAATATGAAATCAATATGTCAAGTGGTTACAGAAAAAATCTCCAGAAACCAAAAAGTTAACGGATGGACAGAAGGACGGACAGACAGACAGATGGATGGACTGATGGAGAGACGGACAGAGGGTATACCATAATAAGTCTGTCTTTAGATGGGCGTATAAAAATAATAAAAATAATATATATGACTATATGTAATTTATCTTGGACTACTTTAACAAATGAAATTGATATATCTAGATTTTTTTTTAATCCTTTCTTGATTAAATTAAATTTGAAATTTTAAAAAGCTTCGTGCTGTGTTGTCTTGTATATAACGCTGTTCTATTTTTAGTTTTTTTCCCGTGATATGGGTTTTACTTGTATTTTTCTTCTTCATGCTAATAGAAATTATTCTTATCTTGGTTCTAATTGAGGGTCAGAGAAGTGACAGGCACCTGTACATGTACCATCAAGGCCAAGGGCTAGAAAATGACATTAATCAATTGATGCTTTACAGATTTTTTTTGCTACATTTTGTATATTGTTGCTAAATCTGATGGGTGCAATATGTGAAGCAGACTGATTATTCTCCAAGTGTATGAGGGTTTCCCACTTGTTTTAGTGTTATTTGTTCAACTTGGGTATTTGTAATATGCTATATTTATTATTGTATTGTCTTTATATTCAATGTACATTGTACTAGTATGTGTTATCCAGGCCATTTGGTTTGTTTCTTCTGATTTATAACAATCTTATACTCTGACAGTAGTACCTGAAAAAAGTTTGGCACAGACTGTGAAGGTCTAGTATTTTTGCCATTAGAACTTAATAAACGGAGGTGTTTACTTTCGTTTTGGAAGTAAGGGACTGTATTTGTTATTTTTACTTGTCCAAAATCCCACAAAAACAAAAGTTCATGTTACTTGTTTAAGAAGAAGTTTCTTTATGCAACATTCCAAACATAAGTCCGTCAAACTGTGACAATTGAAACGGGAAGTCCGTCAATTGTGGCAATAGAAACACAAAAGCCCAGAAAACATATAAAACGTGGTTACAAATGGTAAAATGTGTGACCAATTGACATAAATTGACACCCCTGTCATCAAAATCACATTTGATTTTATAAAAAGTTGATATAAAAAACAATGAAAATATGGACACATGTTTCAATCTTTTTTTCTTGCTAATGTGAAAATGTTTGACGGACAGCATTTGATCCATTTTTTCATCGTCCTTCCTAATTTGTTGACAAACCCGCGATATTCAAATCATAAGACGCACCTTCAAATTGGAATATTATATTTGTTGTTAAAAGGCTTTAATTGGTATGAAATAATAAAAACTTTGATGGGTGAATGTGTATATTGTAACAAGTAATAAGACGCACCTTCAAATTGGAATATTATATTTGTTGTTAAAAGGCTTTAATTGGTATGATATAATGAAAACTTTGATGGGTGAATGTGTATATTGTAACAGAAACATTTTGACAGAAAAGATATTTGCAACATTTTAAGACAATTTTTTGCGGATTTTTTTCATAAAAAATTTCTGTTCCTCAATCAAATAAGATAGTTTTGCCATTATACTTTTTATATATGATCTAAAATTGAATTCCACTAACAATATGGATCCAACACAAACTGTTGCAAACGTCACAAAACTTTGCATTCGCACCATTAACAGTTTTTTTATCTTTTCAATTTATTCCCACTGTCCACAAATTTATTTTTGATGTGTATACAAAAGCCTTTGACCTACTTCAACAAGATATCTTGATAGGGTATAATCAATTAATAATTTGTGCGAACTGAGGGAATATTTGTAGAAGTGAGTTGTGTGCGTCATTCCGTCAATTCAGACAAACATTTTAGTTTTTTGCTTTAATGATTAATTATTAAGGAAACAATATTGTATGTGATTGTTGTGACATATATTGACAACATAAACTCAAATCCACTTGGTTTTACTCATTATTTTATCAGAAATTCAAGGGTGAAAAAAATTGATGGACAAAGTGACATTAGCAACATAAATCCATGGAAGTTGCATTTTTGTCATATATGCATTTCTTAATAAAGTATATAAATGTGGTTTGTTTCCATTGATTTATTCACTTTTTTATCTTTTTGGGGCCATTTAGGGCTCGATCACTATATGGTGTGAGGTTCCTCACTGTGTTGAAGACCATATGGTGACCCCTAGATGTTTTGTTTTGGGTCGTTTTAACCTGGATATGGGATGTTGTCTCCTTGACATTTACCCCATTTCCTTTCTTTTTCACAAAGTATAAAGTATATTATTATTTCTGTTTTTAAAACCTACTACAATGTATTTTCAATAAATTTGTGTGTGTGTTATCTCTATGTTTATTTATGTTTGTACTGTATTAATGGATTACAAAATATTGTTTGTGTCTTTCCAACAAAATATAATTACATTGTATTAGTACATGTAGTATTTATAGTATTATTAATATTCTAATGTATTGCTTTGACCCTTAGGGGTGTAATTTTGCAATAAAGATTATAATAATTCAACTATTTCTCTAACATATAAAATATATTACGGTAATATATTGGACCTTGTGGTGTTATCTAAAATCATGACACAATCATACATGTATTTATGGTTTAGAATTTTGAAATGGTTTATAGATTTAATGTTTGTTTCATCTGTTACCCCCATTTTCAATGGGTGAAACTTATGACATCTTATAACTAGATTTCAGCACTGAAAGACTTAGTTTAGGCTTTAAATAAACTACATTGACATAATTATTAGGATATATAACTCCTCCCTTTTCTCACAACCCTATATGACTACATTACTTGAGATACATAGGTTTAAATTGCACATTAAATTTGTTATTTCAATTTAATTGGCTGATTAAATCTGTAGATTTCAACATCAACCAGTAATTGTTGTTTCACCTATAGGTGCTATATGACTCCCCCTCACCAGACCACTTAGACTAGATGTTTCTTGTGCCATAAAAGGAATTGGCATATACATGTAATGAAATTTAGTACTTACATTTCTTATTATAAAAGAGAAAATCAGAAGAAATCTTGACACATAAAGTTTGAAACTTTACCTGATTTCCCACTGAATCCAATTTTCATAGAGTATGTCACAGAATTTCCACTCTCTTCTCTCTTCTGATGACGAAGAAGATTCTGTTGGTGGATGCAAGAGCAAAGAATCTGACTTTCGGCTAAGGCTAGAAAATTCTGATGATGAAAATCAAAGTGTTAATGTCTCTACTTCTGAAAGTCCAGTACGGAAAAAACAAAAGGACAACAGTACATTGTCAAACCCAGCCTTTGATTTCACAAGATCTGTTGAGTGTAGTGATATTGCTGATGCATCGAGTTTGAGTTCAGCAGCAAGAGGGAATGCAACAAACATGAACACCCCAAGTTTTCAAATATATAGACGTACATCTACTCCTGCTCCTAATCAACAATGTGATGCAAATTTTCAGAAAATGACTGAGGTAAGTTTTTCCCTTATATTGTTAATATAGATCTATCAACATTTTTATAGTCATCTAGATACTTTCAGGTTACATGTCATGTGCGTTTGTGGCAAATTATGTCTGTTTCAATGAATATTGATATTATAATCTCCATGTGGTTTATTATTAGATCATAAATATAGACTCAGTAGGGTCTCCTTCAAACCATTTGACCAGGTTGTTTCCGTTCAGTTTATGTATATTATTAATTAGACACATTAATATTGCCAGTCATTGCCATTGATCTGGTATTAATGAGTTCCAGCACCGATACATGATTGTAAACAATTAAGCTGTATACTGAAAGATTATTTGTGCCTACAAAATCTTCACCCTGGAAAAAAATCATTTTTTGCCATTTTGATTATTATTTCTTTTTGGTTTTTAGTGAGATTTATTGACCGTTCGTTTTTTTTCGGGGTCTACCTTGTGTTTCATATCATTATACTGGTAGAAAGTTATACGATAAAAATAAGAAACCAGAGTAACGAACAGAAACAAAGTTGCTCCGCAACTGGAGGGAATTACGAAACAAAGAAGAAAGACAATGATCTATTAATTTGGTGATCGTTACCCTATTTAGGACACTTTTTATATAGATATACTTTAGTATTCATAAATATTACAGAATACAGTACATTTTTTTGCCAGAACGGCAATACTGATATTCATTATCTGATCATGACAACAACCACAGGCACTTGTTTCAGAGATAGGGCTGACAGTTTTTTTATGAAACTAGATACACAATGCACTTTTCAGAGCATGGATCAGCATAGATATGATAACATTAGCTATAGCCTCAGTCCACTACATCCCCCATAGGAATGTATTGAACTGAGGGTTACGTTATTGTATCTAGGATCAGAACAGACCCACTTGCCTTGGGGAGCAAACATTTTTCAATTCAAATTATTTTATTGTCAAAAACAAATGGATTGGATAACAGGCAATGCCTATATATACTAATCCTCTCCTTCAAACAAGATGGAATATAACATGTACAATTTACATTACAACACATAGAATAATATCATACATTAGTAAATAAATTATATCAATAAACAATGGAATTAGACATCAATAAAAGACAGCTTATATTATTATGGTTTCTTAATGACACAATGGGTACAATATAATAATTAAAAAATGTTCATTAAATTTGTAAATTGACTTTATAGAAGTGAGATGGTTTGATGAATTGGTCCATCAATAATAAGAAATAAGCTTTTAATAATAAATTCATTATTTATGGTACATGTGGTAATGATATGTTTAAGTTATAAAAAAAAAGTAGAAAAATAATAGGGGGTGGGGGTGGAGCTACATAAAAAGTAAAACATATTTTTCCAATTTCATGTAAACCTTTTACTCGTAAATATAAAGTGTTGGACTGCCTCAAATATTTCAATATTCTCCTCAATGGTTAAATCGGATGACCCACTAAGTAAAGTATCTATATTCAAATAAGCTTGAAATTTTCTAAGAGTATGGAAGAGCTGTATTCGTTGTCTAATAAAACGAGGACAGACATAAAAATAGTGAAAATTGTCCTCAATTTCATCCCCACAAGCACACTGTGAGCTGTCAGACAGATAAGACTGATACAAGTGGTGGTTTAAGTTGCTCACTTCATTACGAAGTTGGCAGTGATAAATGTTTATTGAGCGAGACCCAAAAGAATAGTAAATAGGAATTTTATCAATATCTTCATTAAGTTTAGTCTTAAATTGAGGTAGTGACTGCATATTCCTAGTTTGATGATCTAATTTATTCCATAAGTTAAGAACTGTAGGAAAGAAACTATCCTTATACTAGTATGACTTGGTTCGGCATTTTGGGGCAGTGAAAAACCTTTGATTTCTCAAGTTATAGTTTGGTTCAGGATTAATATAGGAAACAATTTTGTCGGTTATGTACTTTGGCAGGTCTCCCTGCAATGCCTTGAACATTAAAATAAGTTTTTGTTTTTTCCTTCGGTTATGCAGGGAGTCCCAGCCAAGTTCTTTATAGAGTTTTACCCTAGATGTGCCCTTTCTCATACCAGTAACTATTCTCGCTGCTTCGTACTGTATAGATTCAAGAAGATCAGACTGTTGTTTTGTGCAATTATCCCATACAACACCCCCATATTCTAGTATAGGTCTAATAAAACCAAAATAAAGCTTTTCTAAAGAGTTTCTATCAAAGTTATATTTCAACATACGCAAGATATGGAGACGAGAACAGGCTTTAGTGTAAATTTCAGTAATGTGATCTTTCCATGATCCATTTGTATTTAAAATTAAACCTAGATGCTTATGCTTGGAAGTATCTTCTAACAGTGCATCATTCATATACAAAGGAGGATTATTAACATCATTTCTATTAGTAAATAACATAGACTTAGTCTTTGTAGCATTGAATGTAACACCCCAATCACTTGCCCAAGTACTAAGACTATTTAGATCTGAGTTTAAAGATTCAGCTGTTTCATTAGGGTCATCAACAATACAGTAAAGAGACGTATCGTCTGCAAATAATTTTATTTCATTAGAGACTACATCAACAATATCATTAATAAATATTAAGAACAGATATGGTCCAAGTATTGACCCTTGAGGGACCCCAGTATTAATTGAATTCCAACCAGAACAATAACCATTCATGCAGTCTCTCTGTTTACGATCAGATAGGTAACTTCCAAACCAAGTCAATAAGTTACCACTAATTCCATATTTACTTTGTTTATATAAAAGGCCACGGTGCCAAACACGGTCAAAGGCTTTGGATACATCACAAAAGATAAACCTTACATCTTTACCCATATCTAGATTTTTCATAATAATATCATAAATCACAAGTAATTGGTTAACAGAAGAGTCTTTATGTCTAAATCCAGACTGGTCATCTGATAGGATACCATATTGTAACAAGTAATTATGAAGGTGCTTAAATATGATTTTTTCCAATATCTTCATAAAACAATTTGTGACAGATATTGGTCTATAATTTACAACATTTTCATCACCACCCTTTCCTTTATAAATAGCTGAGACATTAGCCAGTTTCCATTCAGCAGGCACCATTCCATTATTTAAACTTTTTTGAAATAAAACAGTTAATGGTTTAACTATTGAATGGAAAATGGCTTAGATGTATTTAAAATTTTAAATTGGTCACAAACTTCTTGTTCAGTAATATGAATATGAGAAAGCTCACAAGGTGCAAGTGGGGGAACATTTGGGAGGTTTGGTTCAGGATCTATATTTGAAACTGATGTAAAATAATTGTTGATAGCATTTGCTTTATCAGCTTTATCAACAGGGTGAAAAAGAATATCACCATTAGTTTTAACAGGAGAATTAGTACTATAAGTATTTTTAAATTTAGATACACTCTTAGCAATGCGCCACCATTTACCAGGAGGAATAGACTTGTCTATTAAAGAATTTTGTAACTTAATAATGTACTGTTTTTTTGCTTCAGGAATCATATCGATAACCTCACTGCGAGCAAACATTATAATACCGATATATGTAGGTACCATTACCTCACTTTACCCCCTATCATAAGCAGAGGAACCTGTTTCCTGAAAATCCATATACCCCTTCTAATACAATCCCAAGTTGTTTACCTTGTGGAATATGTAGAAAGGAGGTTTATGGATTTTCATATAACAAGTGCCTGTGATCGTATAAAGGTAGGGAAAGGGACGTGATGTACCTATTACAATAAAAAAGTGCCTTGAATCGAGAGGCGCTATTAGCTCAGGTCCAGGGTTTGGGGACGGACACCATCAGTTTTTTAGTTCAAGTTTTATTTAAAGTTGATACATCTCAAACAAACAACACCGAACACAGAGTGTTCTAGATATGATAGCATAACCCTCAGTCCACTATATTCCATCACAGGATCATATCGTATCGAAGGGCCTGTAGACTCAATCCAGCAGATGTAATATTTGTTTTGAAAAAGTGTCTGGTTTACTCTAGGTCTGGCCTCATTCAAGTTCATGCCTCTCCCTGTCTTGTGAACATCCATGCAGGCAATTTTTTACGCACCACATCCAATATCAAAACATTACTTGTTTAAATTTCTGGCAATGATCATAGGTCAAATCTGAAAATAGGCTATGTATAGGTTGTATCTTAATGTCTCAGTAATATGTAATATTTTACGAAAAGATATGTTGTTTATGAACATGAGACCCTAACACATATGTTAACTCCAACATATGTTAACTCAAGTGCAATAATTTTAATGAGCTGTATGGTCATTTCAGAGTAAGAACTATTAAAATGTCTTGGACATGATCAGGAATGGGCTATGTCTAGGTTGTTTCATTATGTCTCGGTAATATGTCAGTACTATTGAAATGTCTGGGTCATGATCAAAATTAGGAATCTGAGAGATCTACTGACACATGGGCATGGCAGTGCCACAATTTAAAAATGTAATAAAGAATGTTGTTTCACAGTCTAAAGTCATTTAACTATTTTTCAGTGGTTAATAATGTTCTGCTGTCATTATCTAGTACAAAAGCTCTTGTCTCAATCATGTCAATCCTGGAAGCATTACACTTTCAGATCCAGAAGGGCTACTCGGTGTTGGAGCCCTTGTTTTCTGCATTTTTTTATTTCACACAGATTTTATGTAACATTTGACATGAAAAGGAAAAAGTTGACTGGAAACTTTTTAGCTCACCTGGCCTTGAAGGGCATGAAGGCCATGTGAGCTATTGCCATCACTTGGTGTCTGTCTGTCTGTCCCTCATAAACTATTTATACTAAATACTGTTCTAATTATCTATAATTTGTCTTATGAATTTGTTTCAAAGTTTTATACACTTCAAAAAAATATCTGTTGCAATGGTAACAGGTGCAAAAACTACAAAAAAATCTCAATTTTTCAGTGTCCCTCTGTTACATATTTTTCATTGACGTTGTGATTTTGCCAATATTTTTATGGTAATCAGTGTATTTGATAAAAAAATTCTTTAATATTATTGGAAAAGGATACAAAATGTGCAATATAAACAAATATGGGCATCTTGCTGAAAATTATGGACTTTTTTGTAGGTGAATATTTTATGGTATGGAGGTACATGTATGGCCCTTTTGAGTTAATTAGGTAAAATATGAACTTTAAGCTTGAAAATGTATGAAAAAGAGCACATTCAAAGACTGCAAAAATTCCAATATTTTTTCACATTTCCACTGTCAGAATTGACTTGAAATTTTCACTGGTAACTACATTTACATTATGTGTAGTGCAAACATAATGTGGCTTTTTCCAATATCCAAAAAGTTATCCCAATATTTAGAGAGTTCAGTAATATAAAAACATGTATATAATGAACGAAATAGGTTTAGTTGTGGAGGGAGAGATTCAATTAAAATTTTGTAACTTATAAGAGGACACACATTTCACACTAGATTGTAATAAATAGATCCGAAAATAGAACATAACCTTTTGAATAGCAATGAAATGTCGTAAATTCTAAAGATAAAAATGAAAAATAGTGTACATCCTCAAGCCACCCTCCTTCATACAGCCGGTTCATAGTTTAATAGTAATTAGAATTGAGGACAGGGGAATCATAATGACATTTACTAATTGTTAATTGTATAATATGATAATTATTTCCTAAAGTTCTGTATTCTGTATTCTAAAACATTTTTCCTGATAATTTCCAGTAATTTTGAAACTCTTAATTTTCTCCCTTAGTTTAAAAATTAAACTTGGTTATTTTCACTTTTTCTTGTTAGTATTGTCAAAGATTCCTTTCAAAGAAATCAAATGTTTTAAATAAAATTCTCCAGAGACTGATTATACAAAATATCTGGATAATCACAGAGTGATTATATTTAGAATATGGCTTTTTGGTATTTAATTAATGTCCCTTGGGCCTATAACACTTCAATAATTCTGCATAGCAGATAGGTCTTTAGTCTGACTTTAAATAATAGAGATATTGATAAATTGTTGATGGGCATACACTGATGAAGCTCACAATATTTACTAAAAAAATCAAATCAGAAGTTAAATAACTAAAAGTTGTTATTTCATTTAAAAAGTGAATTAATGAAAAATTACTTTTTTTAATTGTATGTTTATGTTGTATATATGTTTTGTATTGCTTTGACTCCAAGGGGTGTAATTTTGCAATAAATAACTAAATGTAATAGACCAATGACTAATACATGTATATGTCTGTTTCCTGCTACCCAATTAACATTATTTTCAATCCCAATCCTGAAAGTTTTATTGAATGGAAGATTGTAAAGAAGCATTTAGATTCTTTCTTTTAATTTCTTGGGCCAAGCCTAAAAATATCATTGTTTGCTGTTGCCGACAGCCACTAAAAGAGGTGGGTCAGTAGGTATGCATTTTTTTTT
>MJUU01049309.1:50384-62992 GCA_002080025.1 Modiolus philippinarum
CCCAATTAACATTATTTTCAATCCCAATCCTGAAAGTTTTATTGAATGGAAGATTGTAAAGAAGCATTTAGATTCTTTCTTTTAATTTCCAAGCCTAAAAATATCATTGTTTGCTGTTGCCGACAGCCACTTAAAGAGGTGGGTCAGTAGGTATGCATTTTTTTTTGTTTTTTTGTGGGGAGGGAGGGGGTGGAAAATATTTTTTATCATGTCTAGTTATTCCTTAGTTGTGAGTACAAATCTACTAGTACATTTATAATCTGGTCATGTCTGTTGTCATAGTGTATATCAATGAAAAGAGTTTAGTATATATTTAAACAATATATGTGAATGGAGTATTGCACCTGTTTTGTGTGGAATGCAAATAAATCTTATATTTGAAGGCCCTTCACACATATTTTATACTGGAATCTTAAAATATGAGTAACCTTATTTCCAATGGCTTTAAGATATATAATTATAAATGTAACAACAATTCTCCACATGGAACTGCTGCAAAAGTGAAATTAACACCAATGGAAAGAACCTCAATAAATATATTCATATAATTCATATTCCCTGCCTGTGTCCTATAGTACATCCCTTCAACTTTCGAAATTTTAGGAAAATATTCCATGTGGAATGCTTTTAATATTAAACTTTACATTTTTATAGCCAGTGGCCAATCGGACCACCTTGTTTCAATTAACATTTTGGGTCAGAAAATAATTAATTATAAGTAATCAAATTATTTCCAAATTTATGCATTTTTGATGTTGTAGGGGACATTTTTTGTTTGAGGCAAAATATGACCTCCTTAGTGGTAGTCTCTTAAATGTGGGGGTTCAAATGAATATTTGTATATAGTCATTTCTGAAATTTGAGAATAGCTGTTGTCATACACAATTAGAAAAATGTTATCTCTCATGACAATATTTTGATGAAGAAGTGCTGGGTGTTAATCTACATACATTTACATTGAATATATATCTTTATTTAGAAAACTTTTGTACCCATAAGGGCTGAAAGCATATAATAAACATGTATACAATAAAAAATATACTAGTATGTACTGCCTATTTGAATTCCAATTTTTTTTTTTTTTTAAGTTAGCTTTTCCATTGCTTGGAATTAATTGTCTGTTTGTCATAAATCTCTCATCAAAATCTTCTTCTTTGGCCTAATTGAAACCAAACTTGGTCACAATAGTCCTGGGGTCATGCCGGACCCCTTCAAAAATATTAAATAAGTTCACACTCATCCAATGGGGAACTCAGGTCAACAGTGGACCCCACGGGAAAGCATATTTAAAGATCTCCTTTAAAAGTTCTTGGCTAAAAGATCTTCTCCTTTGGAACTACTTAAACATTTTTTACCTAACTGATTATAAAGTCCTTGGGCTTCCTCTCAAAATTTGTGAGTTTTTATGTGTTCCTAATCCAAGATGGCTGCTAGTGAGGAATATAGTTAAATATTCCTTTGGTGGTTCCCTTCATGATTTTTATGGTCATTCCTCATCCAAGACATTCGCCAATGATTGAATATCATCTAAATCTTCTGGTGACAATGAATAAAACAAATCACCAGGTGAGTGATATGGCTGATGTAGCCTCTAGTGCTTATAATACAGTATTAATGCTTTTTGTTTCCCATCTTTCAAAATTTTATATTATATTTCAGAATTTTGAGAAACTGATGGATGAACATAATAAATTTGTGAAGCAAACACTGCTGAGTCATGGGGAAAAAATAGATGAGTGTCTTGATATGTTGAAAAGATTGACTCACCATGCTCCCCAAGAAGTTACACCTAAACGCAAGTCAAGTTTACATGTACCTGCACACATAAAAGTAAGTAAAGTATGGTACATTTGCTTTTTATAAGGCAATTCTGACACCATATAGTTATTTGATTCATGTATTTATTTTGAAGAGTACAACAAACATCATGTTTCATTCAGTTTATGGCAAAGTTATTACATGTAATACTATACATTGTAAATAAAGTCCTCCTTATTTGCTTTTAAATGATATTCAGAAAATACTTGTCAGCTAAAAAGGTCATAAAATACCATCTGATTGACAAAAGATGCTGAATAAATAGCAAAGGATGTTTATAAATTTTTCATGCAACATCTCCAGCACATGCCATATAAATTAAATGTCTTTACAGTTTTAAAAAATATGATAATAGCTTGATGAGCTAATTAATGATTTTAATTAGACTCTCTGCTTTGATCATAATAAATGCAAATGAATTCATCTTTATGGTCAGTCCTTTTCCTCAGAACAGACAATGCACTTCACATAACAGACACCCAGAATGTTCTGTTGGACAGCATGAGCATAAACAAATCAGGTTTTAATGAGTAAACCTTAGCAAGTCTTAACTTTCCCAATTGTTTAATTCTTTTACTATTTACAGTATTAAGGTACTAAATACTAAGCTGTTTTTGACAAATTTTACTGTTCTGTTTTCTGTTGAACTTTTGTGTTTAAGATTCTTCAAAAATACCCTGTTTTCTCGTATTATTTGGTTCTTTCAGGAACTGTTAACAATTTAACAAAGAAGACATCAAAATGAAGTAAAATATACATTTAAAAAGAATAACCCAAATATTTTGTGTTTTTTTTACTATTCTGTATTAAAATATGCCAAATAAGCATATCTTTTCTATTTTATTGTCAATAAATTTTGCTGCTGAGGACATAAATTTATAGTTATAATTCCTCTTTATCACTGTTCAATTTTTTTTTCAGCAATCTATTCATGATGGATATAGATACAACGTGAAAGACAAAAACCTTTCGTGGATAACAAAAACTGCAGCTGGTACCATTCTCAAGTAAGTATTGATGAATTTAGGCATACCCGTATTTGAAAACCAAAATATCTAAAATTGTATCATTTGGTTACAATTCGCCAATACCGACATATTTACTTAATGTATAGGCTTCATGAGAAATCTTATGGGTCAGCATAATGTTTTTTTTTTCTATCCATTTGAGCCAGTTGAAATATCTGCTTTTTGTCAAAAATGATACTTAACCCCCTTTGATATTAGAAAAAAGCTGTTTCCTGTGTACCAGTAGGACATGTACATGTGTAGGATACAATTGCCAATTCTTATGGTTTCTCCAAAAACACAGTTATCAGAGTAAAACTTGACAATTTTTAACACATATAAATTGTCTTCATGAAATTTGTTTTTTGATTTTGTTAGGCAACAGAATTGCAAACTCAAAAAGGGAAATCTTTATCATGAAAATCAATGATTGAAATGTATATTGACACTGCTCAGGCCTTTTCTTCCTTTTCTTTAATAAAAACTTATATCATTTTCATCTACTCACAAAAAAACATGAAAGATAATATTACAGGAAAATGTAGTTTACATTATCAGAAATTTTCCTTTGATGTAAATTTTAGGATTGGTCATTAATCCTGCACTACAGTCTATTTTTACATCACACACCTTATGAAGGACATCTGTTCAAAGATGGGGTGCAATGAAAATATTATACACCCTTTTTACACTGATTTTTTTATTTGATATAATGCCCTGAAAAAGTGCATGGAAAGATATTTTTGTGTCTCTCCCGAAAGTCATTGAAAACAAGACTGATGTACTACTTCATGGTGACCATGGCATAAACTTCTGTCATGTTCATTTCTCAGCAATTGTAGCACACAGACTTTTTGTCTCGCCTGCGATGAAAGTCGTGAAAGTGAGACATAGCAATCATAGATTCCGTCGTCGGCGTCGGTTAATCCAAATGTTAAACTTTTTTTCAACTTCAGTAACTTTGTCAAATCTATTTCAATATCAATGAAATTTGGACACAATATTTATTACTACTTCATCATTGAATCCCAAGTATATTTTAGAAAAAAATGATTCCGATTTTTCCATATTTTGCCATTTGTTGGACTTAGTTTTTTTCAATAATTTTTTTTGTTTCCCCTACATGCCATAGAGGGATGATGATTGGTAAGTGGTTACATCTTTAGTAGTAACCAAAATCCATACCAAAATTATGTCACCTTGACCTTTATATTCCGCATCAATGAATTTGACTAAATTTTCACTTTGGCCCATAATATCAACAAAGTTTAAACAAATAAGAAACTAGGAAATTTAATTTTGAATAGAATTGTTGCATGTAGTCTATAGATAAGCAATAAACTTGCAGGATTTTAGCCTGGTTCCAACTTTGGTAAATTTCCTGAAAATGTCATGAATGTCCAAGACTAAACATTTTTGAAACTTTTGCTTACAATCAAATATTTTAGCATTTTTTCTTACCAGACATCATTCTGAAACTTAAGAATAGAAAATATGGTTCCAATTTTGGTATATTTAATGCAACTCTCAAAGACAAGCAGATAATTGGAATTCTAGTAAGCAACTATAATGTTTTGCTTGAATTTTAGTGAAAACAAAAATTTTCAGTGCTTAGATTTCAAAAATGTTTATTCCAATTTTGAAATTCTAGTTATGGTAAATTTCCTGATATTCTCAAACTGAGTCAAAGACAAGCAATTTTTGGAAATTCTTGTTAGCGACCACGCTTTTTGGATGAGATTTTGTCAAAACTAATATTGGCAATGGTTAGATTTAAAAAAATTTTGGTTCCAATTTTTGTAAATTTCCTGATACTTTTAAAGACCAATTATTTTTTTTAGAACTTTTAGTAACCGCATCAAATTTTAATGGAAGCTGAGTGAGCAGGCGAGACACCAGGTTCCGCGGAACCTTTACGAATTATTATATACTCGGTTTATTGTTTCATACAGTCTACTATATGTGCACTGTATTTCATCAAACAGGTACTAATTAATGTGCTTCTTAATTTGTTTAATCAAAAGATGTTTCCATGGCTGCACTATACATAAGTTTTTGTATACTTTTATATCTCATACATGTACATATAAATTCTTTATTATTATAGATTTACTTCTGATGAGAATAAAGAAATGTCTGATGCTGTCTCTATATATGTTAAAGGCCAGTATCCTACAGCAGAAGAAGGAGTTATAAGATGTAAGTTTTTGTTTTTTAAATTAATCACTTTGTATTTATTTAAGTACATGATGAGTGTGAAAGCCTAACCCCTCCTTAACCCCCATGTAAAATTGATGTCAATTCCAATAGATACCAAAATATTTACAAATTGCAGGTTAGAAATGAGTTATGTCTTGAACGGGACATAATTTTGTTATATGCAGTATCTAAATTCACAGGATTGTTTATTCCAATCACGGAAGTTTGCAATCTTACATTCTCTAATTTCTAGCAAATTTAACCAACGCCTGACCATTGTGATAAAAATATGTCTCGTATCTAGTGAGAGAATTTCCCGCCAAATCTATTCGGAACATAATCCTCGGCGTTTTACATTATGTCATTAGAGAAACATTTTCTACAACTTAAACACGTTAATTATNAAATTTCTCACATCTTGTTAAATAAATTTTCAAATGTTTAAAAACTCGGCAAGCCTCGTTTTCAAACATTTGCAAAATTTATTTTACCGGATGTGAGAAATTTCATCATCAACTGAGTTCTCGTTGTAGAAACTATATTTATTATACAAGTTCTGCTGAGGAATGGTGTATCCATTAATCATTTCTCACTTCTGGTGCTCTTTTTACCCCTTATCTTAGACAAATATATTATATTCACCTTGAGTATCTTGCTATAAGTGAAACTGGTTGGGAGAGACAAAATGTATTTTCTATGTGATTTGAACTATGTTTTAATGTAAATATAATTTAGTGCATTTTCAAATTCTATTTTTTTCTATTTGTGCAACTTGTGAGGATATATTTTCAACAATTTTCAGTATATAATATATATGCAACTTTTTGAGCATACATGCAAAAGTATATATGTTACTGTGATGATGTATATTACTGTGTTACAGTAACATCAGATGAGTGCCATTATAAATACAAACTTTGTAATTATTGAACTGTGTTTGAATTTTTTTTTATCAAATTTCAAAAATTGATATATGCATGCAATTAGAAAAATTAAGATGGATAGAATTTTAGAATTCCCACAAAGTATCAGGTTTTTAAGAATCAGGGTCTATCAGCAATCCCCCTACTTCACCGAACCAGCTTCAAACTATGAAAAATATTAATGATCAACATGACTTGCAGGGGAAAAGTCTTTATTATTAGTACAAGTATTAATAGACATGCATCTTTTTCAGCTGGTATTGAGACCTACTTTCTAAGTATAAAGCAAAAAAGGCAGATGGAGGAATCAGGAAAAAAACAGGCTCACAATAAGAAAATGGTTTTGCGAGGGAGAAAGACTAGGGTAAGTATAAATTATCAAAATTTGTTTTATAAAACTACAATCTGTTATATATCTGTATTTGACAAACAGGTAGATATTTATAGAAGGAACAATTTAAGGTACCGGTAGTTGGGGTGTTTAAAACTGAGCATCTTTTTTTGCGCAACTTAGCAAAAACTAAATAATTCAATGAAAATGTTGTTGAAAGGATTTTGTATATCTTTAGCAATAACTTGAATAGAAGTAAACAAGAAGTAACAAGTCTGTTCGAATAATATTACATATTTGCCAAAAATTCAAATAGTATTAACGAAGGGAGATAATTCTATACTGAAATACCATGGAATAGGTTAGTTAAAAAAAAATCCAATTCCCAATTCTTTTTTTTAATTTGTCAAAAGCATTTTAACAAAACACATTTTTATAATTTTCTCAAAATGTGTTTCTATTTATTCTAGGGTCCCGAATTACTTTAATTAAGCTATCTCCCCTTTCTTGAAAAATAACAAATTTTCATTAAATAACTTTTTCAAAAGGACCGTGAAATACCTTTGTATGTTTTTAAATTGAAGTCTATATCGTACCAATAAATACATGAAATATACAAATGGAAAAAAATGTATGAAATAAAAAGGACAACAGGAAAAACCTACAATGGCTGAAAATTATAATTAGTTGCAGCAATCTGCTGGGGAACTTCACAGGAAAAACCTACAATGGCTGAAAATTATAATTACTTGCAGCAATCTGCTGGGGAACTACACAGGAAAAACACAAATAAAACAAAAGACAAACATAAACAAATGATAGGAACTCAGGATAGCCGGACGTCTTGGTACCGGCATAAGCAAAAGCCAGCCCTAGGGTTAAACCGGTTATTGGTACCTAAACCTCCCCTTTTTTGTCTCGTTTCTCTATGTTTGCTTATAGAAAAAATATGTTCTTGAATTGAGTATTGGGTTATTTCTCAAATATTATATTGTAAATATAGTGCGAAAAAAAGAAACAAAAAAAGAAAAAACAAATTGACCAATCTTTTAAACACTGTATCTTCTTTATATATAAGTAATACCCAAATTTTCTGCATATTTTTAAACCATGTAGCTCAAAGTTTCATTGTACTTTTAAAAAAGTTCTATGCCAGAAACTACCTTAAAAGCTAAAAAAATGAAAGACTAATATCATGTTTGAAAATATATAAAAAATGACAGACAATTTAAATGCAAGTATCAAATAGACAAAAATCAGTAGCCAAAGGGACATAACTCCAGCAAAATTCAAGATCTGAAATTTCAACAAAAAAGAAAATTCCAATTTAGTAGCCAAAGGGACAAAACTCTATCAAAATACTTACTGAAATTATATGTACACCCAAACCTGCCTTAGTGGATGCATGTTTTAAGTGATGTACTTTCTCAGTCATAGAAGACAATGTGTCACTTAGTCCAAATAGTTACTTAGGTCTAAATGCACATTTTAATAAGTTTGTGTAGATGGAAGTTGAATATTGCATATTCAGAAAAAAGTGATATAAAAATCCTTCAAAATTAAAAGGAATCTACCTTGCATTGTATAAAATTCATAAAAATCTGTGAAGGCAATCTAAATTTGTCACACCACATAGAGTTAATTCTCAAAATATGGATTATTTTCATCAGTTTGAAATCCTCAAAATCAAAAGGGGCCATTTTTCCTCAAGTACAAATATGATGGTAGAGCCCCAAAATATACTTAAATAGTTTAGACATAATAATGAGAATAATAACCCTCCAGATAAAATCTGATCTGTATTTTGTTTTTGTTTTTGTTTCTGTTTTTTTTTTTTTTTTTAATTATAAACTGCCCTTTTCATTTGTACTTTTTATATGACCGCAAAAAATTTTGCGGTAGTATAATGGTATGGTGCTGTCTTTGTTGTCATCTGTAGACACCTTTGTTTTCGGTCAATAAATTTAGTTCCAGTTGATCAATTCTTATGAAATTTTTACACAATGATATTTGACACAAAAAAAAGGCTTAAATCAGTTTTGGTCATTGTGGCCCCATCCATTTATAAAAAGGGACTAAAAGGATAAAATTGAGTGTTTCCGAATATGTGGCTGTAGAATCTTTATTATTTATCGATTTTGATGAGGTTCTTTTCAGTGTGCTCCTTAAGAAATTTCCTATCTGCAGTATGCCAACGAATTTCACATCGCATGTACAGTTCATGAGTTAAAAGGAGCCCAAAAGGGGTGAATTTAAAAAATTATATTTTTTTTCTTTTTTTATTGGGATTTTGATGCAGTTTTTTGTAATTGAAAAATCAATAAGCACTGCCATCCTTTCCAAGCTATTAGGGCCAACAGGCCAAAATTGCAAACATGCTGATAACCAGAAATTTTTATTTTTCATCGGATTTTAGTGGGACTTTTTTCTTTGTAATCCTCTGGGTATAAGCTTTCAGTAATATGCCAACAGCTTTGACGTACCTCTTACCAGTTTTGAGCTATAAGGGGTCAAAGAGATCCAAATTGCAATTTTTCTAAAATATGTAAAATGTTTTTATTTTTTTTGACTTCTTTGTGTCCAGGTAATCAATGTATCAATGTCCTTATTTTGTCCAGCAAATTATTATATCCACATTCATTTTAATTTGCACTTGACCAAATTTCAGTGGCCGACATGCTGTGCTCCTATCATGCTGTGCTTGGCATAGCTCTTTATACAATTCATGCTAGATTTAGTGAGCATGTTATTGTCAGCATTTTTAACAAAACAACATTGTTGGAACCTACAAATCTTGAACATGAAAGGTATCTAGATCATATATTTGCAGTCAAGTTTCACTCCTTTCTAATTTTTGTTAATATTCCATGAAACATTCTGATACTTTGAAACTTTTATATCTTTAAAAGCTGTACATGATTTCTCAGAAACTGTTGGTTCAATAAGACCCAAACTTACTTGCAAAAGTCAATAGATTTTCCCTTCCAAGATTGTTAACAACTGCTGATATAATTTTAGAAGACTATTGGAACATATTCAAAGATTTCCTAAGAAACAACCAGCCCAGTTAGAAACAAACTTAGTGACAATGGTCTAAATGTAATAAAATATAAACTGATAGTCTCTGATAAATGTGCAAAAGCCATTGTCTTTATGATTTCAAATATAATGTTTTAATTATTGTATCTGTGGCATCCCTTGTAGAATTGTAATTTGTCACTAAATTAACAGTTGACACTTTTCAAACAGTAATTAACTTTATAGAAATACACATTTATTGGGTATGGAGCTATGCTATTCGCTGTAGAAATAATTGTATTTTTTTCATTTACAGAAATTACAGAACCGCATGAAGGCACTTCGTGCCAAAAAAATGCCACAAAAAGAAGAGGAGGCCTTGATAAAAGCTCTGAGACTGGATTTTATGTCCAGTGAAGAAAGTAATTCTGAGGATGAAACAGTTCTGGTAACCAGGCCAATACCCTGGTTATCAGAAGACTTTAAAAAAACCATGGAAAAACTTGACAAAAAGTATCAAAGAGACCTTAATGCCCAGGGAAAAAAATTAAGGTCAAAAAGACAAGTTGGTAGGCCTACTGATAGGCCTTGTCCTGCAAAAACCCAGGAATTGGCATGGGTTTTTGCATAGACTATTAACTATGCATTCATAAGGAAAGGGAGATAACAAGTGATTTTATTTAAGAATTCAATCTTACATACAAAGGAATATGATTTGAATCTGTCAGTACATGTAATAGAATAAATAGTTTAAAAAAAATCGTTACTTTTATTAGTTGTTTATGTACAAGGGGAGGTAATATAAAATTTATATTTATGGTTTTAAGACAGACAACACAATGCTCTCACAAACATTGAAATAGAAAGCTGTTCATCTTTATCAAACACTTAATAAACATGAAACCTGGAAAAATACGTACAAAATATGATGCGAGGTGATTTATTTCTTGAAATCTATGTAAACTGAACACCTGCATTAACAGAGCAAAACCAAAGGGGTTCACGAAAACATTACCCCTTTCTCTTTATCCTGGACAATGTAATGGGTGCTATATACATGTATGGAGCAGAACATCCTTACCTTCCAGAATGGATTATGTTTGAATTTTTACTTCCTTTCTTTCAAAAAAAGTTTCTTAGCATTCCTTAAATTTAACATTTGAGTCCATACCATTTTCAACAATTTTTTTAAGAATAATATAAAAAATACAAAAATATCTTGGATTTTTATGGTCTTTGCATCGATTGCATTGAAAACCAAATATTAAATACTAAAGATGTGTATACATATGCAGAAAAAAGATGTGTATACATATGCTGAATTTACTTTGTCTGTTGGATATTATCAAAATATGTGGATTAATGAGTGTCAATTCATACATTGATGGATATATATTTTTTATAACCATCAATCTTGTGTCTCAACCTTTTCAGTTATAGAAGACATTTTGTCCGATGGTCTCCTACCGGCAATAGCTGAAGGGGACTTGAGGTTTGCACTCCCTCCGTCCGTCTGTCAGTCCCACATCAGTTTTCCGCATCTTTTTTTCTTAACCGTTGCAGGTATTGTTCTGATATGTTAGTCTATCTTGATGAGTTAAAGATCAAGTTTAAGTTTGGTTTCGGTCCACTGATTTTTGACTGAGTTATGGGCCTTGGACTTAGAAAATATTAGTAAAATGACAGTTTTCTGCACTTTTTTTCTAAACTGTTGCAGGTGTTGGTCTGATATTTTGTAAGTTAGTCTGCCTTGATGAGTTACAGGTCAAGTTCAGTTTGGTACCGGTCAGCTGATTTTTGACAGAGTTTTGAGCCTTGGACTAGGAAAAAATATTTTACCATTTTTGCTAGTGTAATAAAGCCTTGTTCTACTGATAGAGGACTTGGTATTGCCCTGCAATACGATCCTATTTTGTTTTACTAGCTGATTAATTAGGTATACATTTAAATTTTACCTGGTTCAATTAATGAAAATTAATTTCTTCCTGAATATTCAAATTTATTTGTATTAAACATTGGATTTAAATTTGATGTTTTTTCTTCATTAAATTTTGTTTAAATTTGATGTATTTTTTTCATTAAAATTTGATTTAAATTTGAGATTTTTTCTTTAGTAAATTTTTTTTAAATTTGATGTTTTTTTCTTCATTAAAGGCGATTTAAATTTGAGTTTTTTTTTCTTCATTTAAATTTGTTTAAATTTGATGTTTTCCTTTATTAAATTTTGTTTAAATTTGAAGTTTAAAGATAAAATAAATTCTATTAAATATAAAGTTTATGGAGAATTTCATCTGATTTAAACTTTTAATTTATTTCAATTTAAATCGACATTTAAACTGGGTTTAAATTTGGGAATTTAATTGCTGAATTAAATCTGGTGTAAATGAAATGTAAACTTGAAATTTTTGGATGCATTAAATGCATCATATATTTTTTAATTTGAAATTTAATTTGCATATAATGTACATTTAATTTCTAATTAAATGCTTCTTTTCGTGCAGTGAAAGAAACAGTATCAGTATTATTCTGTGCTAAACGTGTACTAAATTATGTCTGTTGTATGTATGTAGCTTGTATTGCTACAACACCTAATGGGCTTTTGTTGCAATTAACAAAAGAAAAAATAAATAAATAAAAAAAGGTGAAAGAAATTAAACTGGTTATAATTTCACTTTTTTGTGAAAATTTCTTGTTTTACTTTCTTGCAAAACAAATATGAAATCTCCACAGAAATCATTTACTCCCTTCAAAATGAGTGCGTTCCTCTTTGGCATTTAATTTCAAATATATTATTAAAACTAATTTTCTGGTTTAGGTTTTAAACGATTTTAACACTAGCAAATAAATTTTCTACTCTCAAAAAGCACTTAAACAGTGCATAAATATTAATTTTATTTTCTATTTAAAACACCCCATTTTAAAATTATGCGGAAGAAAAATAAATGTAAATTTATGTTCAGAAAATTTTATGAAACTCAGAAATTATTAAAGGGGGCTAATAATTTAATATGATAGGAAATTTATTGTTATACAGAAATTAGTTTTCCAACGATGTAAGGACGTTGAAAAAGGCATCTTTGTGCTCAATAACTCTTACATTATTTATGTCATATCTGCTTTATTGTTATAAATATCAGTTACAAATTCTACAAATTTTCATGATGTCTCTTAATGTAAAATGTAACGACAAATATGATTGGTCAATTTATTAGAAAAAACGTTCAATCCCATGTCTTCAAAAACGTCCGCGCTATATAAACAACGTCTGTTGCCGTTTGATTTCTTTTCATTCAATATTCGGGCGTATTTTAA
>MJUU01049310.1:0-12536 GCA_002080025.1 Modiolus philippinarum
GAACTTGAAGTACCTGCATAGGGGCTGTTCGAAGGCCTTTTGCTCTCCCTGAGACCCTTTCCTCTTGGCATATTGATGTCTGGAGAAGTGTTACTTATTAAACAGTATAAAATTGTGACCAGGAACGCAGCTAAAGTTCAGAGTCAGAGTCGCCTATCAATTATGATTGAGTCTGATTCGACGTTCGTACAACAGTCACTGTTAATTTCAGTAAAATCCAACAAACCACTGAATAAATGTTTATAATGTTCTTCATGAATTATATACACAATATTCCACAATTATAGGCTGGTTCCAGGTACGTGTCAGACTCTTCGCCCGTCGCCGACACAAAGAAAAAACGTGCAATCACGGAAAATGTCACTTTTTAAATATAAAATTCCAGAATTAAACGGACAAAATCCGAAAGAAAATTTATAATTCCATGTTGAGTTTAAAGTTTTGATATTAAAGACAGTTAAATAATTTTAAACAATTTTAAATTGCAAATTATGTTGAGACAATTGTTTAGACCTGTTAACAGTTTAATTTCCACGTGGCGACTGAGCTTGCCGACCAGATGAAATTATTGCAACTCAGCATAATTCCGCGGTCGCAGTTTCATGTTGCAAAAAGGCTTGCCAGCAGGGCATATCTAACAAATGATTCATATTTGAGATTTAAGTATACAACACATGTACAAAGGGGAACAACTCAAATGATTTAAGTCAACAGTGTTACCATTTAAAATTAAATAATTTTATCTCTTAAAGATAAAATACATTATTTTCACTGCAATATCATTGTAACAACTGATACCTTTCCTGTATTCTGAACCAAATTATATGGAATTAATTGAAGCATTAAAATCAAAATATAAAGTGTGTAGCAGCAAGTATTTCCAATTGAACAATGACAAAATTATCAAAAGTTCAACAAAACATTCATTTAATCTTGTCAACAAATGACACTTGTATGTAAAGTGTAAGTGTATGTTTAAACAATTAACTGTGTTTCTAAAGGTACTGGTATCTTTCAAAGGCATGTGTAATCATAGGTAATCACTTGTAATAATGATTACAACTAAGGAAAGTAATATATTGTAATCAATTTTAATGAAAAATGTTGTAATAGTAATGTAATTAAATACATTTTAAAAGCAAAGAAATATATTCAATTACATTAAAAAGTAATTGACCCCCATCCCTGGTTTGAACACATTGGTGAGGTTCACCTCCCCTTCTTTGGGTCAGTTTTGATTTAAAAAACTTGGTCCTTTATTTTGGCATCATGTTATATCATCATGGTACACTGCTTGTTTCAAATACTTTGGAAACATTGCACAGGCGATGGGCAGCTCTTCTTGAATAATGACATATAGCTTGGCCATTTTTTCTAATATAGATGCAAAGTATAGGTTTATGTATATTTGAAAATTAGGTATAGATTTCGACTTTGTTGAAGATTTGAGGTCGATTTTAATTCTACTTTTTGTTTATTATCTTTTAAAATTTTTTACAGTAATAGGTGGATCTAAATAGTATTGCAAATGGGGGTAATAATAAAATTACCGAACAGAATTGTCAAGATCCAGAGTCCAAGAGGAAAAATGACAAAGCAGGCAGAAATTCACCAGACAATTGTAAACCGCAATGGTCCCGACTTGGTACAGGCATTTCAAAAGAAATGGTGGGTTAAATCGGTTTTATGGCGTGCCAAACCTCCCCTTCTTTTGTGGTAGCATCAAGTAGCGACTCAACAGCAATTGCCATTGAAAGGTTGTAAACAGTTAAAAGAAATTTTTATCCCAGTATTAAGTAAAACGAATCTTGAATCACAGTTCGAACTGAAACGTCAAATTTTTCCACGAGGGACATATCTATTAATGATCGTACGAGACGGAATTTTTTGAAGCCCTGATTAATAAGACGGTAACGAAGATACCTATTTCTAATGAGAAAGTCTGTTTATTTGTGCTATAGCTCTGGCGTAACGAATCAATCGTGAAACATACACTCCGTAGGCATGAGATCTTGGAATATTACTGTCCTTGTTAGAGAAATTGATAATTTTGTAATTGAAGTCGCCCCTTTTATCGTAAATTTTAGTATTGAGATGACAATTTCGTAAAAATTCTAGATATAAGTCCAAAAATGTAGATCTAGTGGTTCCTGTTGGTTTCTTAATCTCGAGATCCGGAGGATATATATATTGATGGGTTTCATTTAGCAAAACATTCGTTATTATTGGAAAGAACATCAATATACCGTATGGCGGACTATTTTCGCGGGTTTTTTAATTTCGACTATACTCGCGGATGGACTAAAATCGTGGAGATAATTTCCGCGAAAATTGTAGAATATATATGGGACCTTTCATAATCCGCAAAAATTTAAAACGCTTTAATTTTGCCATACTCTTTCCACTCAAATCCGCTAAATGTTTGACCCGCGAAAATAACCCACAATACGGTATCGAAGAGTGAGAATGAATGATCTAGCATCTTTTATTTTATGATCTTGAACGAAATCTTGGAGAAATTTAGTCTCGTGGAATATAAAAACAAGTCTGCGAGTAGAGGAGCACAATTCGTGCCCATTTGTATACATTGTAATAACTTGCTGTTTATAAAAAAGCTACTTCAAATGTGACATTTTTATTTTTTGTAATGGGTTCATTGGCAAGAATTATCATATACATGTACAATTTTTACATACAGATATCAATAACCGTTTTTTAAAACTTAGGTAGTATAAACAAAACTAAGAAATAAAAATCATACAACTAAAAAGGCTTAAAAAGAACAAAATTTGAACAAAAACATTCTGACGTCAGGCCTTTTCGAGCATTTATTTTTTGTTTTAAAATACTCCAAAGCACACGGGGGGATTAATTAAAGAAGAAGAAAAATGAAAAAAAAAAATAAAATAAAATGAATGCATAAAGAACACAAATCTGATGTTTCATTCACACTCCATTCATAATACTTACTTACTAAACAATATAATTACATATTAATATGAAAATGCTGTGCACACTATAATTCACAGTCCATTCGTGATTTGCACAACACAAATATATATAACGAAGTGGCTATTTTTCCGGCTAGCCGGAAGAATAGACAAAAAAGTCTATTTTTCCGGCAGTTGGCAGCGATAAAAGTTTTCGATAATTTGATAACATCTGAATAAATTACGTATAATATAAGTTGCCTATTTGCAATTTCTGTGAAATAAAAGTAAGTTTAAAGTATTGTTAAGCCGTTTGGAAATTGATAAATGCGAAAATAATTTGTTGTAGTGTGTATCATTTATGGCCGGAAAAATAGACATTTTTGTCTATTTTTCCGGACAGCCGGAAAAATAGACAAAAATGTCTATTTTTCCGGCCATTGTAATTCAAATAAAAATCAATAGTTATATATCGCAAAAATTATCATGATCAAAAGGAAAACCAAGTAAAGGTAAATTAATGGTTCTATAAAAGGAAAAAAAATGTATTTGTTTTGGTTTAAATTGAAAAATTTGTGCATTTTATTTTGGCCGGAAGAATAGGCATTTTTACCTATTTTTCCGGCTAGCCGGAAGAATAGCCACGGCCTATATATAAATATATATGTGTTGTGACATATATTCAAACATACTGTATACCTTTTATTTCATCGGAGCATACTTTTCCTTTTAAATTCGTTTAAAAAATAATTTGCATTTGAAGAATGTTTTGATAATAAGTTAAATGAATACTTGTTTGCGTTTGCAAATTTACTAGTATATATGACATTCTGTTAGCTTAGAAATAACACAATACCGAAGTTACTGTTAATTTATGTTCTGCATTTCGACAACTTAGGTCTCTTCAGTGCAGATAAAATCAAAATATTTGGAAGGCCACACACCGAAATACATTTAAAGCTGGTAGTCAACAAATAACCAAAAGGATCTAAATAGCAAAGCCAAAATTCAGCTAAGGACAGGTGCTATGCATAAATGAGATACTCCTTAGTTTTAAACACAATTTTGTAAAATTGAGATATTGCAAGTTTTAAAATGAAATCTGTTTTCGGGTCAGCACCGAAGTACTGATTACTGGGTTGGTGAATACCCTCGGGGGCTAACAGTCCACCAGCAGAGGCATCGGCCCAGTGGTAACAAATAACACAATACCGAAGTTACTGTTAACTTAGGTTCTGCATACACTTTCTCAGTTGAACATAAGTGACGGTGACGCAGGTCCAGCCATACAGCTCATTAAAATTAATGCAGTTGAAGTTAACATATGTGTTATGGTCTCATGTTCATTTACTCCATATCCTTTCGTAAAATATGTAATTTGTCCTGTTTGTTACTGCTACGCTAATTCCTCTACTGATGAACAGTTAGTCCCCAAACTACAAACCGAGTGGTCAATTCTTTTGTGCTGACCCCAAAATAGATTTTATTTGGAAACTGCAATATCTAAATTTTAGAAAAAATGTATCTTCCTCCTTCATAGTTCTGTCCTAAGCTACTTTTGGTTTTATATTTAGATCCTATTGATTACTTGTTCTCTATCAGCTTTTACACATATTTTGATATATGATCTTCCAAATGTTTTGGTTTTATCACCATTGAAGAGACTTAAGTTTTCAAAATGGCCATATGCAGAATATAAATCCACAGTGACTTCGTATTTTGTTATTTATTACCACAAGAGACATACAATTATATCCAATAATATAACTTTTCCCTGTTACCACTGAAGATTAGTCATTCGAATGGCCTCTAACAGAAACTCAATTTTTTTGGTAACTTCGATATTTTGGTATTAAAATTGATCTGACAAAAGTTGGAAATTAAAGCTATAATAAAAACACAATTTTAGTGCTGGTATTGGTATATGGCATAGGACCATTTTGTCAGGTGATCAATCTCATTCTTTGAGAATCTAGTTAAATTGTCCCACTTACTCTGACAATCTAGTTAAATTGTCCCACTTACTCTGAGAATCTAGGTAAATTGTCCCACTTACTCTGAGAATCTAGTTAAATGCAATGAACACAATATAAAACGTTTTGAAGTTAATAAATCTATTTCTTAATACTTTTGAAACAGTGGTATACTGTCGTGCGGTATTATATTTAAGTATTTAAAAATCTTGTGTTTTTCACCGAGAAGCTTTGAATAGTGCCTTAAAACGTAATATCAACAGTATTTTCTTTGCAATAAGCTATAATTCCCATTCATTACTTAACTATTATTCATATACGTTAAGTCTTACTTTATGCTGTAATATTAAACGGTACATCTGTGTTCAAGTTTGAAAAATACATCAATATCAATTTGTTTTATATACGATCTTGAATGGCTGTGAAACCTAATATGATTGGTAGATGGATATATGATAATGACAAAGTGCGTGTACCATATACGGCGTATGAAAGAATTCAACTACTTCAAATATTATCGTTTGAAATCTGATAAGGGTACTATCGATATTTGAGTTTTACTCTTGTTGATCTGAGATTTAAATCTTTAATCAACATCCGCCAGATGCATAGTACTTATTTTCTTTAAACACATATTGACCATCTGTCATTTTGAATAGTATTTAGGTTTATATTGACTGTAAAAATATTGCTTTTATTTCCCTGGTGTGTCGAATTTTCTGGTAATAATTTGCATTTCGATACCTATCACTATTTTTGCTTTACTATCTTCCAATTATTAATTTTCAATTTTATTTTATTGCATAACTGTTTCAGTTCTCCCCACTTAAACTAACACCATATTTTAAATAAAAGTATGCAGATCTTAAATTTTCTTTTGAAGAAAATAAGAAAAGGTAATGTGGGTGTATCTTTGGACCACCAAAATTCCACTATGCTAATTATTATTTTTTTATTTCCTATTATAAATTTTAAATTCTCTTATTACATATACCTCTCTACACTTGCTTGTGCCAACGTCATTCTTTTTGCAGTGTGCTTGATTTTCCTACTGATAATATATTTTTATCATATGTTTAGTAATAAATACAGACGTTTTGAATATGTGATACAGTGCATGACTTTCATTCCGTATTTACACTTTGACGTCGTACCCTTTATCGCATGGCTAGCCCTGTATCATACCTTTTTCCAAAACATTTTTTTTTCAATTCGACTTATTTATGAAAAAAATTGGGGGGTGGGATTTTTTGAGGTTAAAAAAAATTTTTGGAGGGGTAAAACAATTTTTGGGGGGTAAAAAATTTGTGTTTGGGGTGAGATTTTTTTTTAGTAAGGATCAGTTTGAAAAGTCAAGTAAACATATTTCCTTTAAATGTTAGATTTTATTCCAACCATCTCCAGTCCTTTCCGCCCAATTTGAAATTTTTATCTTCACAAAATACATGCGTTTTCTCTTACCAATTTCAATTTTTGACATTTTTGGGAGATTAAGTAGTCCTCTGTTTAAATATATGATAAACTGTATAATACGTGGAAAAATCCGTATCACATGCTATATCATCCCGAGTTACCAATATCAGCCTGAGGGCCTCTGGCCCGAGAGATGATGTGGCATATGATGCAGATTTTGCCATGTATTATTCCCTATGTAACATTGTCAGATGCTCTATATCAACAGCAACTTGGTATACCAATAGGGACGTATTTTGCTCCTCTACTAGCAGACTTTGTCTTGACCTGCTACGAGACTGAATTTCTTTAGGGACTCGTAAAACTCATAAAATTATAGATGCTAGTTCCGTCATTCTCACTTATAGATTCATTGATGATGTTCTTTCCAATAATAACGCATATTTTGCTAAATTGATCCCATTGATATATCCTCCAAAACAAGAGATAAAGGAAAATAGAATCCACTAGATCTTCATCTTTTTTGGACTTAAATACTGGAATTTGATGAAAATGGTCATCTCAGTACTCAAATTAACGACGAAAGGGACAACGTTAATATCAATATTATCAATTTCCTTACCATGGACAGTAATATTCAAATTCGTCTGCTTTAGGAGCGTGTTTCATAATTGAATTGTTACACAAGAGCTACAACTAACTATGCAGACTTTCTCATTAGGAATAGTTATCTCCGTGAACGCCTTATTAATCAAGGCCTCAAAAATGTGTCTCATACGATCATCAAAAAGTTTTTAACAGATATAAGTCCCTTGTGGAAAATTCGAAATTTATGACCAAACTGTGATTCAAGATTCATTTTCACTTGGTAATATGATGAATATTTTTACTGTATATGACCTTTCAATTGAAATTGCTGTTGAGTTACTACGGGACGCTACCGCAATAGAAGGGGAGGTTTGACGTGCCAAAAGAAACCTACCATTTCTTTTGTAATGCCTGTCCAAAGTCACGACCATTGTTGTTGACAGTTTTTCTGAAAGTTTTAAACCTGCATTGTCCTGTTGCCCTATAGATTTTGCCGACAAGGTAAAGTTGGTGTAGGGTCTTTTTTTGGACAAAACGAATATTTAAACCGAATGGGAATAATGCAGAAATATCTTCGAAGACTTTGAAAAGGATACTTGCAGTTTAACTGGTGGCACTGTAGTATTGATTGACCACATAGGGGATACCATGGATACTTATATCTTCATTAGTATTCTTGATAAAGGAAAGATACATGTATGTAATGAAGGACCATAAAAAATATATCTTCATTAATATAATGCAGGATATCACCTTTATTTATGAACATCATTTTTGAAGTTGAATTGGCGAAAGATGTTGTGGTTTAAAACACTATGAATGAGATTTGATATTTCGATGTCAAAGTTCAAATATGCTCTGTTGTCATCATGTGAAAAATTAACAAAAATCATACACAATCTAATTTATTAACAAAGAGGGTAGCTTTGACCGGAAAAAAAAAGTTTCAATTCAATGCATGAATTCTTTTTTAAGATCATTGCTGCTGTTGCTGATACAAAGGTAAAATACCCATCAAATTTTGTAGGCGTATTTCGGGTGAGAGTTGTATATGTAGCAGGTTGACTTTGAATACAGGGGAGATAATCCAACTTTATGACATTTAAACAGTTGACTCTCCACCAATGTGACAAAATTTTGAAACGAAGCAATTTCATTACTGTGTTTTGCCACAAATTTAGGGTTTAGTCTTAATGCTTTGGTAATTTTTCAAAACAGAAGTTTATTTACGAACTTTCAAGACAGATTTATTTTCATCTTTAAAATTTTGAAATCTGAGTTTGTTATCATTACAGAAAACGCCCCAATGTGTGTCTAATTTCAAATAGAAAAATCTTTATTGGGTTTATGGACTGTCAAAATGTAAAAATAATGATTTTCGATGTATCAAGTTGCTTCCTCTTACCAATCGGCAAAATTTGATCGTTTTTTCAAAGATTTTAATTTTCAGAAAAAGTCGTTTTCCTTGATTGCTGGGCATAAATATCACGATCTGTTAGCTTTCTACGTTTTCTTAGTGGAACTTTAAAAGTTGGTGATGCTCAACCTTTAGCAGATTGCTGTTTTGTTATTTGATATGGGCAAATATTGACATATGGGTACCGTATTCGATTTTTGAAATTATTTGCTTGTTTTGAGAACAACTGGGTGTAATTTTCTTTTTTCTTGATTGGTTCATTTTCTTTTAGGGCAGTACCTTGGGATTGAGAACCCGCTATTCTGCTCATTTATCATTACTAAAGGAGATTCAGTCATTTTCTGATACTGAAAATAACATAAACTTAAATGTCTTATCTAGAAGCATTCCCAATTAGAATACAATGGGAAAATGCAATTTCCTATTGAATTTCCCCCTTTTTTAAAATTTTAATTGTGTAAAAGTGTGCCAACATATCAACTCATAAATGTGATCTTAGTAGTTCCCTTATAATTCATCACATTTTGATTATTTACACTAACTCGTAGCCCTAAAAAATGGCGACATAAGATTTGCAATTATTGCATGGAATAGCAAATTTGAATTTTAAAAATTAGAATCATAGCAAGGTACCTCTTTGTTTAATCAACTCTTTGTGCAGTTTTGAACAAAGAGGTCTGAAATTTTGACAGGTTTTCTATATTTCTATATACATCGAACATTCGGTAGCATTTTAAATATTTTTCGCATTTAACGGAAAGTTGAACTCAGTCAGTTTCCACAATATTCTACTAGTAGCGTATAAATTTTATGTCAAGTCCTTTTACAGTTTTTCACCAAAGAGGTCTGAAACTTCGTAATGCGTTTCTACTTAAATGTCTGATCTAGAAGCATTCCCAATTAGAATAAAATGGGAAAATGCAATTTCCTATTGAATTCCCTTTTTTTTAAAATTGTAATTGTGTAAAAGTGTGCCAACATATCAACTCCTATACATGGTAGATAATCCTGTTGAATTTATATTCTTTCAGGATTTTTTGGTAAATGGAACGACATTTTCTGACAATATTTTATTAGCAGAGTTCCAATTCTTCCAGCAGCTTTTAACCTTTGCAGCGTGTAGAAATATAAATTGAAAATTTTCAACATAGAAGGATAAATTTTTTTCCTAAAAAATGTGTGATATTCTGGTACCAAAGTTCCGGAGAAAAGATGAATAGAAATTTGTCAGATTTAAAATAAAATTGTCTGTTACAATGAGATCTGCAATTTATCCAAGATGGCTGCAGCCGGAGACATTTTCAAAATATTCTATGAACATATCGTGTCAAAACAATAATTAATCGAACCAGCCTTTAACAATACTGTTTAATCTGTTGATGAACATAAAATAATTTGTGGTCATTTTGACTGCATAGTCTGAGTTATCAACACAGGAGGACTTTTTATTGGATATATTCAAAGTAAAATACAAAAAATAAAACAAACATTAAAGAATACAAGTTATTAATCCTGATAGCTATTTCAATAGTCCTTTTCAAAAAGAGTTGTTATCTTTTCCTGGATTTGAACTCTCCCATCAACTGGAGGAACAAACACTCTTCGCTTCCGGTTATCACTCGATATTCACGGTTGGCTAACAATACATAACCTAAATTCTGAATACATTTTAATTCTAACAAAATTAGTACACTGTCACAGTAAAGAGGGTCCTCATGGGGGATGGGGGGCCCCTAGGAATCAAATAATCATTAAAGTTTTGCCTTTGTAATCAAATAATCATTATTTTTTTACCTTGGTAATCAATAAATTTTTGGCTTAGTAATCAAAAATATATAAAAATGCAAGCTAATTATTAAATAAATGCTCTCGTAATCAAATAACCATTAAAAAATACCCTGATAATCAGGTAATCAAAAAACCCATGACGGGCCTCAGTAAACACTAACATAGTAATTTAAGGGTTGATAACCGAAACTGTTTCATTGTATTTAAATGAAGAAACCGAATACCAGACCAAGTGATTTTTCGAAAAGGCCTATATTCATTGGAAATTACAGACGGAATCAAAAAATAAAAATTGTTCTAGTAAATACTGATATCTTCAAATTCAGATAAAAAAACAACAAAAATACTTGTTTAATTATCAATCTAGTACTGGTTTCTCACAATTACATTGAAAGATAAACAGCCTCAAAACTTGGACTATGACTGACAAGGATAATAAACTTCTCATTTTCATCTATGTTAACAGACTTCGCTTCGATGTTTGAGATTCAGTGTTGAAGGCCTCATGATGACTAAGATGAAGTCAACAATCAAAACGTTGTTACAATTGCTTGGTTTTACCATGTATTTGTAGAGACTTTGTCTCATATGCTTTTACTCCATATCCTTCTATTGTTTTATACTATATTTGCCAGTGATGACTATCTTGAATGACATCAGGACCCGCTTGACACCATTTTTGGAACAATTTTTTTCCATTCAAGTATTTTTCTAATGTCGAGATGTTTCAGAAAAATCTCTAAATGTTTTTTTCCCAACATGGGTTACTGTTGAACTATGTTCTCCGGTGGTAAGCAACTTGGATTTCTTTACTGAATGCTTTCCCATAGAGGCTACTATTAATATGTTCTTCTGTGGTAAGGAACAGAATTCTTGTTTCTTCAAACAAGGATACTTATGTTACATGATGATTTCTTTTTTTTTGGCGCCAGACATAATCTGATAACAAATCATGGGAAACATTATAAAAGTTATATTGCGTAGGGCCAAAATTAACATGTATAAACAAAAAAAAATGGTAAAATAGGCCACAAGTTAAAACGTAAAATAGACAAAATATGCATAATAATTATAAAACTAGATATATTATGAGAATACCTCACAAACTGATACCACTGTCCCGTCAGATAAGTTACACATGGATGGCACTGTCCAAGTTAGGCTATTGGAAATCCCCCAAATTTGTCAGATCAAAATCTAAAATATAGGAGGTGCACTAAAATCTCACTTGATAAAGATTCTCTAAAAGTTGCATCAAATTCCGTTTATTGGGTAAGGAGGAGTTGCGGATTGCATACCAAACCCTCTAATGACAACGCATTGGCTAAGTCCATGTATGGCCATGGGAAACCCCAAAACTGGTCATATCAAAATATAACAAGTTAAAAATTGATGCAAAGAATCAATTCGCCGCCAAATTAGGTCAAGTAGAGTGTATGTCTTGGAAATGTGTTATTGTACTTTTATAGTACACGAAATATAAGCTCTGAACTTAACATTAACCAATCATTGAACCATGAAATGTAGTTCACAGTGACGAACAAACTCTCGTTTAATTTTGTTTTCTTTCTTAGAGACACCTTGCATGCAAGATAACATGATACTATTTCTTATAGTACCTAAGATATGAACTCTGACCTAAATTCAATCAGTGTCAGTGGACCATGAAATTAAATCTTTTTCCCTCAAAGACATCTGTATGTAAAATTGTTTGATCCCATCTCTAATAGTACATGACATATGAGCTGTCACTTAAACTCTTACCATATATCTAGGTCACTGAGGCCTGATTCTTGTCACTATTGCATAAGATGACAGCCCTTGACATGCTGAACATTTTTAGCGGGAAGGGATATCGGATATAATTTTGAAAGGGAACCACCCAAGGACCATCCCTGCCAAGTTTGGTCCAAACTGGCCGTGCTTTCAAAGGAGATGAAAATAAGAAAAGTTTATGATGGATGACAACGACGAATGCTTCATGGTGGCAATAGTTCACATGACCCTTTGAGTCAGGTGGGCTAAGAACCCCCTTTTTAACAAATGGATTGGATTGTAATATTATATATATATTAGTATCATTAGTATTTCTTTTTTTGCAAGAATCATTCTGTTCATATTAAAAATTGGTTAGCTGAAGCTATTAAAATGTTTTGCATTGGACCAATTTATGTACAGACAATGGCAACAACCTGACAACAGAGTCATAACCTAATAGAATAAAGATTCTTTTTTATTGCACAAGCATACACTGTCAAATTCATTATAGTAACTGAAAAACAATAAAAATAACTTGCTTTATATGTTTATTGAAAATTTTAAAACTTCAAGTAAAAACGTAACAAAACAGATGTGACTAGGATCTTATAACTTTAACTGTATAAAAACATCTCATTTTTTTAGTTGAAACAATTGTAAAAAAAAAGT
>MJUU01049310.1:14526-24595 GCA_002080025.1 Modiolus philippinarum
CAACCCCCCCCCCCAAAAAAAAAACAAAAACAAAACATAAATAAAGGGCTACGCCGAGCGCAGCATGATACGACCGCAGCATGTCGACCACTGAAATTTCAACAAAAGTAGTTCAAAGTGAATGTGGACACAGTAAAGAGCTTGGCACAATAATTAGATGGACACAAAAAGAATTAGCTGGAAACAAACCAGGGAAAAATCAACCCTTTTGATCACTTTTTGATAAAAAAAAAACCGTTAAAGCAATGCAAAATATGTAACTATCAACTAAAACTTTACATCCATAGAATTTCCATCGAAATCTGATGAAAAATAAAGATTTGACATATTTAGAAAAATTGTAATTTTGGCCCCTTTGACCCTTTGTAGCTCGGAAACGGTAAGCCCAACACCAAATTGGTTGACATACTACTGAAAGCTTAGATCAAGAGGAATCCAAAGAAAAAAATCCCATCGAAATCCGATGAAAAATAAAGATTTGACATATTTAGAAAAATTGCAATTTTGGCCCCTTTGGTCCCTTGCACCTCGGAAACGGTAAGAACAACGCTAAATCCGTTGACATAATGTTGAAAGTTTACACCAAGAGGAATCCAAAGAAAAAAATCCCATCGAAATCTGATGAAAAATATAAATTCTACATAATCTGCAAATTCGCAATTTTGGCCCCGTTCGGCCCCTCATAGCTGGGAAAGGAAACAAGATACCAACAATCTAATAGCTGAGTGCCATATTAATTTTCCGCAAGGAATCCATTGAAAAAAATTGCATCAAAATCGGACTTAAAATAAAAAAAAAATTTTTTGGGGGGATTTTCCCCTGTTGGGCCCCATACATCTCTTGAGCCGTACATGCTACGTGAAATCCGTTTGCATACCCCAGATTGGAAATTTTCTCAGGAGCACAATGAAACAAACCCCATCAAAATCCAATAAATACTAAAGATTCTACAGTCAAATATGTGAAAAACACCCAATTTCACCCCTTTTTGACCCCTTTTTCTAAAACGGGCAGGGTCACCAACTCAAAATTAAAACCTCTGTATACGCGTGTACCAAGATGATAAGCAAAGTTATGCTGTCCACAGACACCGACGACGCCAACGACGCAGACGACGCCGACGCCTACGACGCAAAAACCATACCATTATACGACTGCAAAATTTTTGCGGTCGTATAAAAAGGGATAAAAAAAAATAACCCATGTCCATTTTATGATCAAATTCCCGTATTGTAATAATATCCTATGCAACGAAATTGCGAAGTTTATATAGATTTTGACTGGGTTCATGATGAAATACACGTTTTAATTTTTGATTAAGTCTAAGATGTACGGTGGTACATTCAGGACACACAAAATTTTATTTTTTACAATGTTATGTCGTGCGCTCGACTTATTATGTCACCGTCAACATGGAATCGGACTTTTTTTTTATTTTATAAATTCAAGAATGAACACAATTTTTTACGCAGGTAAATTTTGTTACATGTCAGTAGGTCTGCTAGTTCTTGTAAGATGAATCGTTTTGGTTTTCCATCCGTTTGCTCCATAGCTGAAGGCAATCTGAAGGCAAAACGGCCAAACATTTGGGTCAGGCTTTATTTTTGATTTTTTCCTGATTTTTAAAAAAAAATGTACATTTTGTTTTTTTATTTTTCAACTTGTACATTTCTACCATTTTATTCTGTTTATGGGGACAATTCACCAGGTTAAATTTTCAAAATAATAAAAAAGTGAGTATGCAATCTTTTCAATAAAATAGTAACATAATCGAACAGTTGTGCTTCTCTCAGCGGTTATTTATCATCTTTCAACACATCTCCGACTTCGCCCCATGGTTTGATGTTCATTGATGACGCCTTTAAAACTATTTCTGCTTCTTCCCTCATTTTTTTGTAAAGTTTCAATCTTTCCTGCCATCCATATTTCTTTTCACTTTTTTCAGACTCCATTAGCAGATCAATATAATCAACATCGGTAAGCGGATTTCGTCGTAGTGCTATTTGGTCTAGCTTATTAATATAGCTGCGAACATCACGCATCATCTTAAGTACATTTTGATATAAACTGTTGAAAGCGTGTTTCACTTGTTCAATCACCGACTTCTGTTTTTCTTTCTGACATTTTGCTGTTTGATATTTTTGCTTCAATTCTTCGTAGGATTTTTTTATTTTCACCGAATATGTAACGAAGCGAAAATCGTTGTTTCTATGTACATCCCAATAACACTTCCTCGGACAAACAGTACAGTATTCTTGGCGCATCGCAGCACAGTTCATTTTGTTCCGGTCTTCTGGAATTCGGCAAGGGAAATGACATGTTCTATTGCATGTTAAACAATTCGTTACGTACGTTCCTACATCCAAATCTATTTTCTTCATCCGAATTTCATCAACTTCATACACGAAATCTTTGTTAGCATCGATATTATTTTCATGTTTTTGTAAGATTTCTTTTTCTTGTCGTAACGTATTTAGTACATTCATTCCTTCATGAATTTGTGGTTGTAATCCGTCGATTGTTGCTTCTAAATTCTTTCTCAAATTCAAAACCTCATTTGTCAGTTGCAAACTCTTTGTTTCAACAAATCTCAGTTCATTGAAAAAAACGTCAAAACTTTCTTTTCCCATCTGCCAGAATAGGCTTCCAAACTGAGATTCATCAGAGCGTTTTGGAGAAGCAAACAAAGCAGAATTATTGAACTTAAATGATTTTTTATACGGCACTTTAGCAACTTTCAATGCATCCACAACAGGGGGATGGTTACCATCTGCAAATGTTATAAGTACATAAATATTACTAGCTATGTCCTGACCAAAAATTGATAGAACTGCATCAAATAAATACTTTTGAGGTGGAGTCAAACGTGCTAATGGAGCTTGCACTACAAAGCATACGGCATCTAAATACATAATACCTTGACTTCCTTTTGTAGTGAAGAATTCCCTTATTTGATCGATAATCTTTTTGTCCCTCTCTATGCCTCGGGTGTCGCTAAAGCCAGGCGTATCAACAACATGGAGATCGTAGTCTAAATTGCTGCCATCCATCGTTCGAATGGTATAACACGTGATCCATTCTGTTTGTGACTGAGTCTTCATATGCAATAAAAAAATAGGTAATCAACAATAACAGAGTTCGCCTCGTTCATTGTCAAAGTAACCAAATAATTCATGGATGCTGACCAACCATTAGAGATCTATGCATATGCAAAATAATATGATCTGACCATGTGTAATGATTTATATCTGAACTTGCCAGTAAATTTAGTTTAGATTGTCTTAAAGTGAGTAAATCATTTAGGAGAGTGTACATTTGACTATATATAAATTCATCTTCTGCAGACATTAACCATATAAATTTGGAAATATTATCTAGTTGATCTAAATTAAGGAACTTTTAATTTATTGAATTAGGAATGTCCTTCCTACCTATTTCTAGAGATGGGCACTCTAATGAAAATTCATTTTCAATTCCATTATTGCACAATTTACATATTCTTTGATCAACTGGAATATTAAGATACCTGCCACGTTCAATTTCTAACTTGTGGATACTAATTCGAAAATTTGTTAAAATTCCTCTGAAATTTGGGTTCCCAATTTCAGGTAACTCTCAAATTTGAAATCATATTTGTTCTCTATCAGATTTTCAACATCTTTGAGTTGATGATCTTCCAAACATTTAGATTTTATCTGCACTGAAGAGACATAAGTTGTCGAAATGCGCATATGCAGAAAATAAATTCACAGTAATTTCGGTATTCAGTTATTTGTTACCACTGGGTCGATGCCTCTGCTGGTGGACTACATGTATTAGTCCCCGAGGGTATTCACCAGTCCAGTAGTCAGTACTTCGGTGCTGATCCGAAAGCCGATACTATTTGGAACCTTGCAATATCTAAATTTTGGTAAATTTAGTTGAAAACTTAGGAGTATCTCCCTCATGCAAAACTCTGTCCTTAGCTTATTTTTGGCTTAATATTTAGATCATATTTGGTATTTGTTCTCTATCAGATTTTCAACATCTTTGAGTTGATGGTTTTCCAAACGTTTAGATTTTATCTGCACTGAAGAGACATAAATTGTCGAAATGCGCATATGCAGAAAATAAATTCACAGTAATTTCTGTATTTAGTTATTTTATTCATTAAATACCGTTCAAATATTTTTTAAATCTAAAACATCTGTCCTGAGTATGTGTATTCTATTACAGTGCTATTCATCGGTTGTAAAATTGCATTTGTGAAGTTGTAAATTTTTCAAGAACCCAATCAATGTTGCCAGATTATTTCAAATATTATTTTGGTGCTAAATATAAGTTTCATTATAAGTCCCGTGTTGAAGATTCTTTAGCGCGGATTGGAATCCTGAATACAGAAAAATTTACACATAATTCGTAAGATTGTCCAGTTACCGAATCAGTAGTGATGAATTTTACAATAAATCTTCAAAACTGTTTGCTTGTTTGTACTCTTTTTTCAACAGTAATAACATTTAACCTATATTTGACACAAGCGCGGCATCATATGCATATTTAGTATTGTTTTTGTAGGTACTCCAATGAAAAAATTGGATGTTCGAATTCAATAACAAAAAAATTTAGATTAAGGATAAATTAACATCATTAAAAAATTGCAATTTATCCACTTCCGGTATTTATTTTCTTCGCATTTGCCAGTTCTTTCAAGGGCTAAGGAAAAACTGGTTCAAAATTATTTGGAGTTACGGCGCTTTGACATCAAATTAAGATTAACCACGGCGAAAATTCAAGAAAACTGCAATGGCTGTGCACCTACGTGCATTCATGAATCTATTTGAAACTTTGCAGTTAAGACGTATTGGTTGTTGTTTAAATACAACACTTAACGTGCGTGTTCATGCACCATGTCATCATTATGTATTCGTATACAATGAAAATTGATAAATCATCAAACTTTGCTCACAAAAATGTTCGTTGGAGTACCTGGTTTTTGATTGCTTTTTTACGCTGTGCTTATTATGCAACATATTTCATAAAAGTACAGCTCTTATCGTTGTTTATTGTTTCCACTGTGTAAAGGATAGAATAGATTGTAACAGTTAACATGTACATGTAAAAAAGTTATATCAGTTAAAATTTACAAACACAATTACGTGCTTATAATATATGTAATTCTCACAACTCAGAAAAGTTTACAGATGAGAATTGTTATAACAGTAATAAGTTTTTTTTGCATATCGCTATTATTATTGTATAGAATCAAACGATATACTAGTCTCACTCATCATATGAAAAATATAATTACACAATCTATAAGTGACCTTATATGACGCAAACACTGTATCTCGGGCCCAGTGAATATACCATATTATTAGGTTGCTAACATACTTTATCATTTTATGGTATTATTTGTGATCTGTGATTTGTTCATTTGATGTCACACTACGTTTTGTAAATATGCTTTAAACTTGTTTTTCTATAAATAGTGCATGACGTTTTATATTTTGGAACGTCAGGTTTTCAACATATCAAATTTGCTTACATATCGGACGTAACGTGCTAATGAAAAAAAAAATAATGTGATAGCATTTTAGCATGGCACTTATAGCATGGCAAATTTGGTCAATACGTGGATTAGAGTATACTGACCTTGGGCTGCGTCCTCGGTCAATATGCTCTAGTCAGTTCTATAAAACCATGTATTGACCTCATTGTCATGCTATATTTGTATGGTGTAATGTTTTTTTTTAATGAATAACTTCATATTTACAAAAACATAGATAAACAATACAATGACATAATACATCTACAAACAAGACAATCACAAATACAAGAAATAGGATATGATAAGAAAGACATAGTTTTAAACACCATACAGTAGGAATTATATTAATTAATAAATTCAATATGGACAGGCAGTTAAAGTTAAATATTCTAAACGTAATTTACCATTTTTATGGATCTAGAATTTGGCTCCAGGGGTTCCAGTACTTAACATATGCATCAGGATTAAAGTGTCCAAAAGAAACATATTTCTCTAAAGTTAAGTTTTCTTTTAAAAAATTTTTCCGGGCATTTAAATTTACCCTTCCATCACTTAACTTTACTTTATAAATATAGAATTTTGTAAATAGAAGTATCTTATTTTTGACAAAATTCAAACCATTCCCAGATAATGTACCAAACAAAACTATTTCCATATTCAAAGGAATTTCTACATTTGTCATCTCAGAAATCCAACGATTCAAGTCAACCCACAGTTCTGATATCTTATGACAGCCCCAAAATAAATGTTGAATGGTTTCTGGCTCCTCATTGCAGAAAGTACAAATATCAGAGTGTTTTAATTTTATCTTGAATAAGAAAGTGTTTGTGGCTAATATATGATGTACTTTTCTATACTGCAACCAGTTGAGTTTAGTATTTTTTGTATATTAAGTACAGTACAGATGCACTTTTTTCCAGTTTAACATGTTGTGGTCAATTACTTGATCCCATTTTTGTTCTGCCAAATTGCTTACCTCCTTTGTGTTCAGGATATCATACATATCTTTTGAACGCTTTTTAGATTTAAAGAAAATTTCAACATGGTTGATTTTCCTTAGCTTTAAGTTCAATATCAAGAGTATTAACAAATATTTTTACTGATTTTACAAATCCATAGTAAAGTGTGAATATGGGTTGAAAATTGGAAGTCGTTTTAAATTCTTGAAATGACATAATATTTCCTTCCGTATCTATAATATCATTGATTGTCAAGACCCCCCCTTTTTTTGCCCAATCTTTATAGAACACACTGCTATTATCAATTTTGATATTTTTATTCCTCCATAGAGATGAGAAAAGAATATCACAAGATGGTTTTGTGTTTTTTTCAAACAATTCCAAGCATCATATACTTCATTCCAGAATTTATTATCGGAGTGTTCTTTCGGTCCTATATAAGCTAAAAGTGTTAAATTAATGTTCTCGGCAGATTTAAATAGTTTAACCCATTTTGCATCTGACTGAAAGAACCGTCTTACCCATGTTAGTTTAAGACCTTGAATGAAAGCATACAAATTTATCATTTTTAGTCCCCCTTTATAATATGTTTGACATATAACATCTCTCTAGACTTTATCTGGTTTATTATCCCAAACAAATAAGAAAATTTTGATAGTGAGTTCCTTCAGCATGTGTTCATCAGGAGATGGAATTGACAAGAAAAGATGATTTAATTTAGAAATTATAAGAGTCTTTACAATAGTTATTGTATGGTGTAATGTTTGTATCCTACCGACAGTCCAGTAAACATATGAAAACTTGTGAAAACTGCTACAAACTTACAAACGAAAGGACTTACTTTGAACATGTATCAGATACGACAATTATCTGATAATGTAACTAAGAAAAAGATATTGCTGCCACATCATAAGAGAAACGGGAATTACAATTACCTGCCATTGCCTTGTGAGATCAACAAAACGTAATAAAGGGCTACGACGAGAGCATCATGCATGATACGACCGCAGCATGTCGACCACTGAAATCTGAACAAGTGTAGTTTAAAATGAATGTGGACACGGTAAAGAGCTTGACGAAGTAATTTGATGGACACAATTAGGAGCTTGACGCGGTAATTAGTCGCACACAAAATTAGGGAAAATGAAAATTGCTCATGGATCGGAAATGTTTGGGTTTATTATGCAACTTTGGTATAATTGTATTCAGAGCTACGCAAAATCTTTTGACTACCAACTAAAAGCTTCAACAAGAGAAATCAGAAGAAAAAATATCCATTGTAATGCAATGAAAAAATAATAATTTTAGGTTATACCAACAATTGCAATTTTGGCCATGTTTGGTCCTTTAGGACAAATTAACAGCAAGAGCTTCACCAAATCCGTCAATATACCACTTAACTTTACGTTAAGAAGCATCCAAAGAAAAACATCCGCTTGAAATAAGATAAAAAAGATTTCACATATTTAAAAAAATTGCAGTTTTGACCCCTTTGAACCTTAATAGCTCGCAAACAATAAGGTCTACGCCAAATAAGTTGACATACTACCGTAAGCTTACAACAATAGGAATCTTAAGAAAAAAACCTATGGAAATCTGATAAAAAATAAAAATTTCACATATTTCGAAAACTTTCAATTTTGGCCCCTTTGACCAATGGTAGGTGCTACGCCAAATCTGTTGGCACATTACTGAAAACGTATTACATGAAGAATCCAAAGAAAAAATCCCATCGAATTGTGATAAAAGATAAAGAATTCACATATTTCGAAAAATTGCGTTTTTTGGTCCCGTTGACCCCTTTTACATGATATAGCTCTGAAACGATGAGAGCTACACCAAAGCAGTTGGCATATTACAGAAAGCTTACAACAAAACGAATATAAAAAAAATCCCATCGAAATCCGATGAAAGTTTTTAGGTGATCTGCATGTTTGCAGTTTTGGTACCGTTTGGTCTCTCATACAAATGTAGCTATGAGAGGAAGCAAGTTTTCAAAAATCTGACGATGCAGCGCTATGTTAAGTCTTCCATAAGGAATCTATTGCAATAATGCATTAAAATCGGACTAAAAATAAGAAAATACAATTTTTTAAATTAACGTTAATTAACGTTAAGCTTGAAATTTTATCGCGTGATCAGTACATACCACGTAAAACCCGTTGACATGGTACAGACTGAAAAGGAGCACACTGAAAGAAACCCATAAAAATACGATAAATAATAAAGATTCTAAAGTCAAATATGTGAAATCACCCATTTAAACCCCTTTTGACGGGTTCATGAATCCAGAATTAAAAGGTTAACATCGGCTTACGCGTGTGCCATGAACATCATACTGTATTTGATAAAGATCCGTTCACTAGAATTAAAGTTATGCTGTCTAAAGATGCCAATGCTGACGACGCCGACGACATACCATTATACGACCGCATAGTTTTTGGCGGTTTTAGAACATGCAATCTTTACATTAAATGTGTCAGGAAACTATTATTTTTGTTATACTTCCTTGATGAGGAATTTATACTTCTTTGCAATCAACAAAATAATAAATAACAATCTTTTTCAACGACATTATTTAAATAAGAGGAAATTTATAAACAGGAAGAGATTTTACCTGATCTACATGTCGTGTTTTCTCATTGTCTGATAATTCCACCATTGAAAATCTAAAGTCATCTTCCCATGAAACACCAGTTACATAATTGATAATACCATCTATCAATGTACTCTTTCCAGACCCTGTTGCACCGACAAGCATAATGGTCTTCCCCTTTACTCCAAATTTCTTTTGACCTAAATTTATACAGATAAGTTCTAACTATTAAATTTATAATTACACTTCTTGAATATTCATTTGAATTCCGTCAAGTTGATAGGGGAACATCGCTCACGTGGCATGGCAATGTGAAGTTGCAATTCCCATGAAACACATTTGATCATATGACCACGTGGCGGACGAATTAGTAAAAAAGATCCCATTATACATGACGTACTAACTTTTTAATAAATTTGATTTTTATGATTTGGTTTTAAAATGTAATTATAAGTATTGAATGCATTATTTTGAAGTCTCATAGGGATTATGAAAGTGTTGACCAGGCGCACATTTTCAACATGAAGCGCTACCGCGCTTCATTAAAAATGTGCTTCGGTCAACACTTTCATAGCCCAATGAAACTTCAAAATAATGCATTCAATTCTTAAATAAAACAGCATTCAATTACATACCATCTTACGACGAAGCATCAATCGATTATTGAAAGCATACAGCCTAAAGGGGCGAGCGTTTTAGTGTGCAGCACAAAGTGCATTAGTGTGGTAATAGATGTCGCAAGCCGAAAGTTCGAGTCACACTGTGCTGATAAAAATTTGCAGTTCTAACACGTTTGGGCTGATTTTTTCTTATGAACAGAGATTATTAAATGGCATTTGCTGTATCCAACAAGTTATCAGTAAGAACAGTCATTTTCAAAATTATGTCCCACTTCCATAGCAGAAATGTGAAAAAATATAATTTAAAAGAAACATGAAATAATGATTTTTTCGGGAAGTATTGGTATTTCGGATTTTATCTTTAAAA
>MJUU01049311.1:12978-35585 GCA_002080025.1 Modiolus philippinarum
CCCCCGAAAATCAAATGATTGTCCCCTAATACTGTCCGTCAAGCCTGTCTTATGTGACCTCCCACGTGAACTCTGAAAAGGGTCATATAAGACAGGTGCCTATTAATACAGGTTAAGTCAATATGAAAATCACTACTTTTGGATAAAGAAAAGTTGGTCACATAAGACAGGAGGTCACTCAATACACGTGGTCACACTAAGGCAGGTTTGACTGTACATGTAATTAATTCATCTTATTTTAAATATAATGGCCAAAACAGTGAGTTTGAGCCTTATTTTACTCTGTTAACAATGAAGAAATATGGAGTAAATGCAAATAAGGCAAAGTCTCTACAAATACATGGTAATGCAATTGAACAACGCTTTTTTTGTTGTTCTTCATCTTGAAGTCGCCACGAGCCTTCAACAATGAGCTTTACCAATACCTCATAGCAAATTCAAGACGGCCCCTAGCACCGGTTTGAGCGGAATTCGTTGCTAATTGTCGAGCAATGCTACATCCATCTTTTTTAGCCTTTGATCCATGGATGCGGAATCGTAAACAAACATAACTTAACTGGCAAAGTGTTCATCCATTTCCCGACAAAAATACTAATAAGATGACGATCACAACATTTAAACAATCACAGGGCGCTCATCGAGTCAATAGTAAGAAAACTTGGCATTATCGTGGGCAAAATAAACAGGTGATCAGAATTACAATTTTAAATAACAAAAAAAAAAATAAATAAAAAAATAAAAAAGGCCAAAATGTGAAAGTATGATAGCTCATCTATATGAGAAATTTTCTCAAGAACAAGTACACCTTAACTGAAATGCAAATAGAGCATACATCTCACTCACGGGGAATCTTTTTACGGCCTCCACACTGCAGGGGAGACAAACTCCAGTCTAAAATTAACATGAAAGGATATGGAGTAAATGCAAATGAGACAAAGTCTCCACAAATACATGGTAATAAGCAATGGAACAACGCTTTTATTGTTGTTCTTCATCTTGAGGCCTTCAACAATGAGCTTTACCCATACCTCATAGCAAATTCTGTCTCTTATTTATATTATGTTCTCAATCAGCTGGAGAAAATTGAATCAAAATTTCCTAGAATGATTCACATGCCAATTAGGTAACATGGCATATAATGCGAAGCATTTTAATATGAGATCTCTTAATATTTTTAATTTCTGATAGTAAACATAAAAAGTACAGAATACGGGAGGTCCTTTGCAAAGGCCTGCATGAACAAAAGTTCAGCATACTCAGGTGCAAGTTCTCATTAAACTCTCTTTAGAACAATTCCATTCAGTGAATTTCACTTTCGAAAAATCATTGCACACAGTCAAGTGTTTAAAAAGCGTATTTATGTCAACTGAACAATTTCAGCTTCAAAGGTATATATATACTTGCATATTTCATTATTAATTATTTTTTGTGACGACAGTATGTGCCGATAAATATACGGCATATATTGTCGCCCCAATGTTGTTTAAATGGCATTGACAAAACCGGCACATATTGTCGCCGGCGACAATATGTGCCGTTAATGTCCAGCACATATTGTCGCCGGCGACAATATGTGCCGATAAGGTCTGCACATATTGTCGCCGGCGACAATATGTGCAGGGGCGACAATATGTGCCGTGACAGGGCTTCCGTAGATATATAATTTTAAGACGCCAAAATTTTTGCGGGAAACAGTTCTCTCTACAGTTTTCTTTCAATTTCCATTAGTTGTTTATATGCCTCAAAATATATGAAAATATAATTGGAAGTGGATAAAATTTTCATACATTGTCTATTTTGTGCATTTTAAACTGACATATGAAAAAGAAAATATGATACATGTGTAAAAAATTTAACCCTGTTTCAATGTATAAATCCCGTGGATATCGAATGCTTCTGAAATCTGACACTCATACTCCCTTAAATGCTGCGTTAACTTCAATGCTTGCACTTACTTTGGCTCTAAATAGACTATTCCAATAAAGATTGGCATTCAAAGTAACGCTAATGGGAGATCTAAAGCCATGTTTCTTTTTACACAAAAATAACTGTTTATTTCTAGAAACGGCAAGGCCTTTTATGTAAATGTGAAGCACCAATGTCAGTAAATTCCTAAATGTGGAATACATTTCACACAGCTGACGGAAAATTTGAACCGGACTGGATGTTCCCGAAAGCAGTATTTAAGAGAAAACAAAAACAAAAAGGTAAAAAGACCTCATCTACTCTTTATTTACAAAACTTTTGCAATATTTTATAGTTTTATTTGAGTGTAAAAGCGTGGACAGTAGCTTCATGTGAAAAATATGCTACGGTCCATGCTTTTTCACGACAATAAAACTACTAGTATTGCATTCAATACTTACAATTACATTCCGTAAATGGAATGCAAGTCACTTAATGAAATTCGTGGATGTTGCACCTTTTTCTAGTTTAGATTACTCTGCCATCTTTGTTCACTTTTGTCGCTGTCAAGGAGTTGCGTACTGACTGATAAAACACAGTTATGGAAATGAACGGAAGTACTCGTAACCAATCAAATACGGGGAATTCCATACGAAGCAGAATGAATGTATAAAAAAATATATTATAGATATTTTCAGTTCGTTATTGTCTTCAAGTGGTTGACCACAATTTTTCTACTAATATCTATTTGGAGGAAATAAAAATTAAAAGAGAGATGAAAATAATGAATTCAATGCTAGTAAAGACTATTCCAACAATCTTAAATATTTTCTCCATAGCACATGCAGTATCTCTCCAAGTGACAGCTGTAGAAGTAATGATAGTTTTGTTCTGCCCATTGTCGTTTTTATCATCCACCTCTTTTTCATCTATTACTATTGTAGTTCTGTCATGTCTTCGGAGAATAAAATTTGTGAAAATGGTCAATGCCATAGGTACTTCTTTTCCGCTATCGTGATTATATAGAAACAGTGTGACGATAATTCCAAACACGATTAAAAGGCTGACAAGTAACTGTGTTAGTAAAAATATGTTGAAATAAGACAACGCTTTATCCGTAGGTGGCAACAGACCTACCACAGACGACAGAAAGACGATAAACATCAAAAGTAAACTTATTCCGAATGACAGCTTCTCTTCCGATTTAATATGGACCATAAACGACAATCCCATTAGAACAGATATCACAACGACCGGTAATACCACATTCGTCATGAGAAAAAGAGGTTTACGAGATAGTATAACAGAGACATCTACTTCCGAAGTGAATTCTGTCGTTAGATTCTGTACGTAAGAATAAACTTTCCATTCGGAATTGGAATAAGTATATTCGGTGATTGCTGTTTTAATAGTTGAAAATATTTGGATGTTCTCTGATTTTTCTACAGTTATAGTTATGCCACAATTATGGACGTCTAAAGGATAATACGTCACATCTGTATTACACATAGTCCGCAGAATCACTGCACTCCGTAAAAAAGCCGGTCCGTTCAACAAAAACTTTCACTATCAAGTTGATTATTGTAGTGATAAATATAAGCCTTACTGGCTGAATTCCTGATCAATAATCTTGGGATCCATACATCATGAACACCAAGACTGACTTCTGTTATGTTTTGATGTCCACATTTTTCCCAATTTGACTGAATTACTTCGTCATTCCAAAAAATTACAAATGCTCCGCTAACTGTCATAGTTCCTGACACAAGACTAAAGTCAAGAACAGAACTGAGATAAAACTGTACGTCAACTCCAATATTGTCACTCTGATTCAGACGTGGAATAAGAATCCTAGAGTAATTTTCAAGTAGGCATTTGTGTAAATTCTTTGTTTCCTGATATGATGAGGGACTTGCAAAAGCAAAATGAAGGACAAATAAAAAGCCCAAAACTATTTTGCGAGTTGTCATTTTCTATTTCGACCTATTGTGTAACGACCACATTTATGTTTTCGACTGAATTATAACGTTGCATTTATTACATACATTTACTTCCAGTTGATAATTGCTGCAATAAAAAATCCATGAAAATGCATTGAAAGTAAACATTTCTTAATTCAAAAGCAAAATGATGTTCAAACATAAATTGGCCTTAAATGCATTTTACTTGTTCACTTTTAGTGTTAAATTTTATTTGATTGGTGCATCGACTTACATGTTTTTTCAGTATTTGACAATAATGCTTTACTTAAAGTAAAACAGAAATTTAATAATTTTTTGCATTTGTTCAAGAGCACCATAAATTCAATAATATTGTTTGAAATATCACATGTACTGAAATTAAAATACAGAATTAATGCTGAAATGTCATTTTACCTACCACCATCTAAATATATCTGAACTGTTGGTCACGTATCAGTAAAAGTGACTTTTTACGTTTTTTTTTAATGAATAACTTCATATTTACAAAAAAATAGATAAACAATACAATGACATAATACATCTACAAACAAGACAATCACAAATACAAAAAATAGGATATGATAAGAAAGACATATTTTTAAACACCATACAGTAGGAATTATATTAATTAATAAATTCAATATGGACAGGCAGTTAAAGTTAAATATTCTAAACGTAATTTTTCACGTTTTCACTAAGACTGTCTGTTACATTTTATGTCTTGACTTTTTTTCAACATTCCTTGGTATCAAAACTTGATAAAGCTATCGCTGTTACAATTTGGCTTCGAATTTCGAAAGATCATCTCACAATTTCCTTATTCCAAGAAGGTATATTATTCCCATAGATTGATACAATGTTGTAAATGTTGCCGCCAAATTGTTAGTTTGATGAGAATATTTTTGTTTTGATTACTACATCAATACTAATGAAAATAAGTATCAAACATATGGAAACCCATTTATTAATATCTATAATTCATTTATAGATATCAATAAATAGCTAATAAATTCCACAACGGCTTTCCATACAAACATACATATGGTGTACTTGTACTTGGGATAATATCTCATGTGTACACTTTGTTCAGTTACTATTATCTAATTTTATGTAAATTCTAAAACCAAAGGATTAACTCCCACCATCGTAGTTTTGTCCTTAGCTATATTTGATATTACTGATTATTCTGATTTCGTTTGGTTTCGTGCATTTTAACATTTTTTGAAATTATGGATTTCCTTTGTTTGGGTTCTAGTGCTGCTGATGAGGAATAAATTTCCGAAATGGCCATACATCTCATTAAAATTATTGCAGTTGGAGTTAACATATGTGTTATGGTCTAATGTTCATTTACTCCATTTCCTTTCGTAAAAAATATACAGTTAGAAATGTCGTAATTACGATGAACACATAATTTACGGCATTGGCTGCATCTCGCCAACCTACAGTGTGCATGCTTCTATGTAATGGATCAATCACATCGATAACATTTTCTCAAATGACATCTTTTCCACAGTTCTTTGGTAATGTTTTCCCGTTTCTTCGGAATTTGGTGAATAAATCCAATGTCTTTGGTAGTTACTTGTTACTAGTTACTTAGTCGGATTGTGATATAAATATATCGTGATTATAGTTCCAAACACAATAACAAAAAAAAAAACGATAGATAAGATTTATGAAAACAAAATTTATTGAAGTAGGACTACGAATGATCAGAAGTTATAGTATACCCACAGCAGTGGTCAAAAAGACCTTTGTAAAATATTTTGTGACCTTACATCCACAATTTAAAGTTTCATATATTGCATCATTTTACAATATTTAAAAAAATAAACAAAACAATAACAAACACACGATCCAATAAATTTTGAACGTTTATTCCCTGTTAAATCTGTGTAAGAGTAACACGTACCATTATAGCTAGCAAACGTTTATTTTATTGATAATTTCGTCTGGTGGGTTAAAAAGATGGACATCTATGACGATTATGTTTACTTTATACTTGTATTAAAATATAAGGGGACAATATTCAAAATTTTCACCGCTTTTTTCAACGAAGTCTTACTAAAGCTCACCCATATAGTATGATCCATTCAGTTCATTGCTGCTCAAATCTCATAATCTTTTGTTATTTACAAAAAACAGGATAACAGTAAACACCTACAATGTCCGGGAACTACAATCACATGTCACAATTTACAAGCGAACTGCACTAGAAAAACAACAATGAAAAGAAGAGACAAACATAAATAACGATAGGAACATCTTTTTTTAACCATTATAACTATATTACTATAGTAAAGGAAAGCTAACTTATGAACCAGGTAAATTTCCAGAAACGTAATACATGAGAATTTTTAGAGAAGTAAACTTTTGATTTGTAGAAAAGTAATAATTAATATTTCAAAACATTCTGGAAAAGTAATGCGCCCGATAGGGTTGATGATAATTTGAATTCCTGAAACTCATTCATATTAACAAGAGAAACGTTTATCAAGGGGGTAATATTGTACATCAGTTTTACATAATGTATTAACTACTACTATAGTTTTCAAATATGCACTTCCATTTGAAGCATATGTAACCTACGAAATTTCTCTCTATTTGAATACTGTAGTGATAAATAGACGCTGCACTGGCTGCATTACGGATGTAAATTTGTGGAATCTACACGTCATGCGTGCCCAATTTTATCCGGTTAATATCATAACATCCAGAATGGTCCCAATTTGACTTGATGATTTCATCCTCCCAATGCAACAGAGATATTCCACTGACCATCATAGTTCCAGACACTAGGTCAAAATCAATAACTGAATTTATACATGTATGGACCTTTACAATGACTTCGACAGAATCATTTTGATTAAAACGTGGCACAAGGAGCCTCGATGCCACTGCTGGTAGACCAGAGTTCCCCGTGGGTTTTCACCAGCCCAATAGTCAGACTTGTCTGACATGAAAAATTTACCTTGCGTTTAATTCTAACCATTTAAAAATACTGAGGCTTCATTACGTGTTTGGCACTCGGTGGATGTTATTGGTACTGGATTTACTCCTTGAAACCCGTGTACAGCATAACAAAATTTTCTGTCCATTGTGCAACATCGGTATTTTAGTATTTTGAAACCATTGGATCGATGCCACTGCTGGTGGACCAGAAGTCCCCGAGGGTAGTAACCAGCCAAATAGACTTGTCTGACATGAAAAAATTATCTTGCGTTTTATAGAAATTTAATGTTTGTAAAATTCTAACCCCTGAAAATACAGAAGCTTCATTCCGTGTATGGCACTCGGTGGATGTTTTTGGTACTGGATTTGGCCTCCTATTTCGATATTTTTGGTATTGAGTACTTCTTTTTAGACTACTTTTGGATTATGGCTTTCCATTTTTTTTATTTTAATGTTGCTGATGAGAGGTTACTCCTTGAAACCCGTGTACAGCATAACGAAATTTTCTGTTAATTATGCAACATCGGTATTTTAGTATTTTGAAACCATTGTGTCGATGCCCCTGCTGGTGGACCAGAGGTCCCCGAGGGTATTCACCAGCCCAATAGTCAGACTTGTCTTACATGAAAAATTCACCTTGCGTTTTATAGAAATTAACTGTTTGTCAAAATTCTAACCCCTTAAAAATACTGAGGCTTCATTACGTATATGGCACTCGGTGGATGTTCTTGGTACTGGATTTGGCCTCCTATTTCGATATTGTTTGGTATTGAGTATTTTTTTAGACTAATTTTGGATTATTTCTTTCCATATTTTTTATCTTAATGCTGCTGATGAGAGGTTACTCCTTGAAACACGTGTTCAGCATAACGAAATTTTCTGTCCATTATGCAAAATCGTTATTTAAGTATTTTGTTACGAAACAAGTTTGTAATTTTGTGTTTCAAGATATCCAGTCGATGTCATTCTAAAAACCGTTAAGAAAATCAAAACATAAAGCGCACTTCGTATATATTCGCATTCTCAACAACTGTCACAAGCATTGTGTATTTATTCTGTAAAAATGTGTTCTAGTGCTGCTGATGAGGAATTAATTTCTGAAATGGCCATACAGTTCATTAAATTTATTGCAGTTGGGGTAAACATATGTGCTATGGTCTCATGTTCATTTACGTCATATCCTTTCGTAAAATATTTGGAACTATATTTGATCATAGTTTTGATATTTAGCTATAAATAGTGTAAGACAATATAGCGTTTCTAAAACAACGACGTTAAAATAATTGACGATATTTGTGCCAACAAAGCCAGAACTACAGACTTTACTGCAAACAGAGAATACATGTTTTATCATGCAAATGTACATATTTCTTGATGAACAAATGAGTTTCGTGACAATTTATACTTTTTGTTTCCTTTTGTGTTTATGTGTTTGATTAGATTAATTACATCAGAATTACGTTACGGGAGTATCAGTGTCTGAAAATTTGTAATTAGAATTAAAAAAAAAATGCCTTTTGTTTTGAAGAGCTTGGTATGATTTTACCGTGTATACTATTTGGTTGTTTATTTAATTCGTTTTCAATCTGTTGACCGTGCCCCCTTTCGACAAACTGACAAATATATTGTAATAATTGAAAGCAAACTTTTACAGTATTTCAGATCTGTCGTGAGAAGTTTATATATTTTCATCGACACACGTGCAAATGGTATCCACTTGTAGTGTTCCACTTTCTGTGAGGTACAAATAAATAGGTCATTGTTGAAGGACTTGCGTTACCTCAAAACTACTTAACTTCTTGAGGTTACTTTTTCCTAAATTTATTATATTTTACTGCTTTACTGTTTGAGGTGAATGATAAGGTAGCGTTAGTAATGAAAATTGTATTTCAAGTAAACATTAATCGATTTAATATTCATTAATTAAGCCTTCAAAAGTTACATTTTGATTCAATTCATTTGCCTTTAATCGAATAACAGTATGCACGATTGCAAAAGTAACGAAAAAACACAAAGTTAAAAATGTTGTAATAACTCTGCACATTTTGTCCACAGCTCTTGCAGCATCCCTCCATTTTATCTCTTCTTTTTCCATTCCTTTTTGTGTTTTAATTTCAGATGTTGTTATATCTGAATTATCAATTTCTGATATTGATTCTTCTGTAGGTCTGTGTGGTGACGTTTTATTGTTCCTTCTGACAACAAATTCAGTAAATATTTTCAATTGCTTTGGAATTTGTTTGCCCGTCATATTATGATATAAATACAAAGTAATAATTATACCAAATAAAATGAAACAGCTGTAAATAAGGGTAGAAAAAACAAAAATGTTAAACACTGAAAGTGAATTGTCTGTAGACGGGCAGTATCTCTACAATTGTTGTCAAAAAGACGATAAACATCAGAAGTAAACTTATTCCGAATGGCAACCTCTCGCCGGATTCTATCGGCACGAAAAAGGAAAACCCCATGACAACAGTAATTATCATTATAGAGAACACCACGTTCATCATTAAGAACATAGGTTTACGATGGAGGATTACAGAAAAATGAAGTTCTGCTTGTTCGTCCTTTGATTTAAAAACTCTCGATTCAATATCCCATTCAGAATTCGAATATGTAAGTGAATTAATCATTGATGTAATGGTTGAGGAAAAATTGAAATACCGATAGTCCTCCACATTGATAAGTGAAATGTCACATGTATGTGAATCAAGGGGGTATTTATGTATATCTGTCTCACATAATGTTTGCAAAACAACTCTTGATTTAAAAACCCCAAGACCATTAGCAGTATATGTAATTGACGAACTTTCACTTTCAAGCTGAGTACTATATTGATAAATAGACGATGCACTTGCAGCGTTACGAATATAAATCTGGGGAATCCATACATCATGAACACTCAGTTTAATCCGGTTAATATGAGAATATCCACATTGATTCCAGTTTGATTTGATAATTTCATCTTTCCAGTAGAGCAAGAAAATTCCACTTGCTGTCATTATTCCAGACTTCAGATCAAAGTCAATGACAGAGTTTAAATGAAAGTTAACAATGACTTTGACCTGATCATTTTGATTAATACGTGGCACAAGAAGCCTTGAGTAATTTGTTACCAAACATGTTTGAAGTGTCCTTGCCTCTAGTTATCCAGCGCATGACATCCAAAAGAACGCGTAGAAAAATATAGCATAAAGAAAAATCTTGACAAAAATCACCATCGTTTGCTCTATCAACATTCAGTATAAATTGTAATTACTACCACTGATTACAAATCCATTGTTTAGTAATTTTGAAATTTTAAGTTTAATGACATACATTAAGAACTATAGATTTAATTTAACTGAGAGATGAACTGACGCAAACATGTTGTAAACATCAATATGTATAGTGGACATCATTGCCTTACGGGCTAGTGTTATTGCCTCATTTTACAGTAACTTCGGTATTTTGATATTTATGATAGACATCATGGGAAGTACATCACATCCAACATTTTCTCGACGTGCTTCTTCAACTGATTTTTCTCACCCGAGTTCCACTACCTAATTTAAAATATAATTTAAAACCTCCAGATATGTATTTTTTCAGTTTTATTCTACTTACAGATCTAAACTTTCTATTAAGAATTCAAATTTTATTATTTTCCTGCAAACTCATTAAATGATAAATTATATCACAATATTTACTGAATAAAAGTCAATTTGTATGAAAATCGTGTCTCGTGAGTCTTAAATGTTCACTCCAAGCATAGTTGATCCAAACATTCTTCAGTTTGTCACTGATACAATTTTCATCACCAGACACCAGGTTTTGCAGAGCTATGTAGATCCAATCTCCTTTTATGTTAATGCATCAACCTAGAAGACCTTAAGAAACTTACGTACAAAATACGATTTATGTTGAAATACGTGTTATCTAGGGATTGTTGGTTCATTAAAATTTGCATCATGTATAGGAGATACAATGGCCAAGTGTGAATTCATGACAAAAAACAAAATACAGAAAAACGACGAGCCGGAGGCGAGTGGATTGTTTATCATGAATTCATACTTGGCCATTCGTTGTCCTACTTAAACCATTGTTGAGAAATTAATGTAATCAAAAGATCAAAAGGGTTATATATAATGTATAATGAACGAAACGTCACTCAGTATTAAAGAAGAATTATATGGATGAAGTTGTTCTAACAGTTTGAATATAAAATATATCTAATATTCAGATAAATTTCAATAGTGTTTTAAGTATATTTCAAAGTTAGTCGAAAGGGCTTTAAATTCAGAAAAAAATGTCGGTGAAAGGTGTTGAACCTATAAACGAAGAATAGAGAAAACGTAAGTTTTTTCATTTATAATAAAATAATTTCTGCCAAAATATATTTTTGGCAAAATACATTTTATATATTTTTAATCCCAGGATAATACATCAAGAAAGGAAATAGGAATGGAAAGGTTAATAGTTTGTTATATTTGTTAATGGAGTCACTCCTCCGATTCAAAGTAAATAAAAAAAAATAAGAAAAGGGAAGAAATGTAATGTATAATTTTATATATAGTGAATGAAAGGATATGGAGTAAATGCACATGAGACAAAGTCTCTAAAAATACATGGTAAAAACAAGCAAAGGAACAACGCTTTTATTGTTGTTCTTCATCTCGAACTCACCTTGAGGCCTTCAACAATGGGCTTTGCTCATACCTCATAGTAAGTTCAAGACGGCCCCTAGCACCGGTTTGAGCGGAATTCTTGGCTAATTGTCGAACAACGCTACATCCATGTCTTTTCTGGTCATGGATACGGGATTGTCAACAGATAATAATTAAACTGGCTAAGTGCTCTTACAAGCACTGTCATCTGTTGCCCGACAAAAGCACTAGTATCTTAAAGCTAGTGGACGATTACAACATAAAGACAAACACAGGGCACGCATCAAGTCGAATGTAAGAAAACTTGGCATTATAAATAAGTGAGATGTGGGTACTTTAAACAGGTGGTCAGAATTACATTTCGAAATTACAAAATGCCTTAGAATGTTAATTACCTCCTAAAAAAGAAGTCACTATTCACTTAACAACGTTTTCAATAGAAACAGATGTAAAGTCTTCACACAAAATCTTTAAAAGCTGTTTTTAAGCAACTTCGGTATTTTTTGTATTGTTATTTGATTCACAGGGAACCTAATCCAGTAAATACAAAAAGGTAGGATATGGTACAAGTTACACAAAATACGGGTTTTGCTTCTTTACTCCAACAAGAATTTTTTTTGTAGTCTCTAAGGCCATCTTAAATTAATTCTATGTTTAAGGTCATCCTCCCTCGTAGATTTCTGAAAATTTCCAAAAATAAAAAACAAACAAATGCAGTTGTGTTTTCAGGTTTTACCTCCAAATGTTTTACCTATTTGACTCCGGCTTTTGAAGGAATTCACGGAATTTGTAAGCCCCTGATTTTGAATGCCTGTAACTTTATTATTTATAAAGATATAATGACAAATGAGGTACGAAACGAAAGGAAAATGAATACATTTACTCTTAATGCTCATTTTAAAAGTATTCCTTTTATGTTACAATGTCTAAATTTCAATATTTGGCAAAAATTTGAGTTTGTGAGGTGATATTTTTAAAACAATAATTACGTTTACATCTCAGATAAATGAATTTTGTTTACATTATTCAAAAGATCGATTTAAATGCTACAAAACCGTGTCTCAGATTTTTGATACAAGATCTGGTTTGAAATTTAATAAGTTTTGAATTTTGAAATAGCAAAATTTCTTCGACTTAAACTTTATATTTCATTTATTTTAAAATCAGACCCTATATTAAAAATCTGAGACAGGGTTTTGTTGCATTTTATAGGTTCTTTCATATTAAGAAAACAGAATTAAACTAGCTGTAAAGGTGTAAATGTTATTTCATTTTTAAAAAAAACCTTACCCCAAAAACTCAAAGTTTTGTCAAATATGGAAATATACACATACAAAAAAACATGCTCAACCAATTTTATTTAGAATGCGGGCCAAATCATTTCCCGACTCGGAAAAAATCCCAGCCCCATCCACACCAAGCCCCCCCCCCCGAAAATCAAATGATCAGTGGTCTAACGAAGGTTTCACAGCACTCGAGTCAAAAAAATATTTCGCTTGATCATACAATCCTGTCGAAGCGAAATGTTGTTAACAGACATTCACCTCGGGTTGTTTATAATTTTTAAATTGGAGAAATCAATAGAGGGGATGCTGCGGATTCTTTAAAACGAATCCACACTTAAAACAATAGAATGACGTCACAACAATGGTTTAATTTAACCATGACCACCTCTTCGTTTCTCTGTTCTTAAAATTCGCCGTGGTCATCATTCCTTCTTAGTGCTTATGGGGATAGACCTGGATAAGCCTAAGGTGTTGGACTCGTTTATTTTCTTTTAATATTTACAGTATGTTTATACAACCTGTAAGCAATTTTCACAGTTCCGTTTTCTGTCTAGTAGTCCTCAAAGATACAGTGTTTACTCATATAATTTGATCCGTTCAAGACTTGATTTGGTGTAGAACATATCTCTAATTACAACTGTATTTCATATAAAATAATTTCAAATGCAAAAATATGTCTCTAATTACAACTGTACTTGATATAATGCAAATCTATTGTATTTGATATAAAATTGTTTAAAATGCAAATATATGTGGCATAAACATATATGAAAGTAAGCATGAAGTATGATGATAAATTTTAATAGCGGTAGCTTGAACTGAAATATATGGGTGTTCAGAACATTATAAGCTGAAAATTTAACTCAATTTTGATAAGCATTTAACATTTCTCGTAAAAAAATGAGTGCACGTTTTGGCTATATTTAATTGAGAGTACCATACATTCAAGAACTATGCGAGAAATAAATACTGTATTCACTCCATTCACTTTAATTCAAAAATTAGTTCCGTATTTGCTTGGGCCACTTTAGTTTCTGTCAGCCAGATCGTCTTCAACATTACAAGTCTGGGCCACTTTCAATATATAACTAGATGGCTACAGTTAAAGTCGAATTTGAATAATGGTTTGATAGATGCAAGCGGTAGAAGGTAATAAATGTGTCGCCCGATAGTTTATTAGAAGATTTTGGTTTTGATTACAATATCAATTATTATGAAAGTCAGCATAAAACAGACAGTTAGAAATGTCGTAATAACAATGAAAACTTTGTTTACGGCATTTGCTGCATCTCGCCAACCTACAGTGTGCATGCTGTTATATAATGGATCAATCACATCGGTTACATTTTCTGAAATGACATCTTTTTCGCAGTGCTTTGGTAACGTTTTCCTATTTCTTCGGAGTACTAATTTGGTGAATAGATCTAATGCCTTTGGTAATTGTTTGTCCGTCGGATGGTGGTATAGATGGAGTGTTGTTATACTCCCTAACACAATAAAACAACTATAAATAAGATTCACGAAAACAAATATATTGAAGTAGGACAAAGTATGATCAGAAGATGGTAGTATATCCACAACGGTCGTCAAAAAGACGATAAACATCAGTAGCAAACTTATTCCGAATGATAATCTCTCTCCGGATTCTATCGGTACAAAAAACGAAAAACCGTTCACTACGGTGATAATCATTACCGGAAATACTACGTTTGTCATTATGAAAACTGGTTTACGACTTAGCAGTACAGAAAAGGTTACCTCTGAGATTGTTTGGTTGGTTGAATTAGAAACTCTTGATTCAATTTCCCATTCTGAATTTAGGTATGTATGTGCTTGTATCATTGTTGAAATGGTAGATGATAATTTGAAATCCGGAAACTCATCCATATTGACCAGAGAAACGTCACAGACATGTCTATCAAGGGGGTAATATTGTACATCAGTTTTACATAATGTATTAACCACTACTATAGTTTTCAAATATGCACTTCCATTTGAAACATATGTTACCGACGAACTTTCACTTTCTAGTTGAGTACTGTACTGATAAATTGATGCTGCACTAGCTGCATTACGGATGTAAATTTGGGGAATCCAAACGTCATGCATGCTCAATTTAATTCGATCAATATAATCATATCCACAATGATCCCAATTTGACTTGATGATTTCATCCTTCCAATACAACAGAAACACTCCACCCACCATCATAGTTCCAGACACTAAATCAAAGTCAATAACTGAATTTATGTAGAAGTTAACAATAACTTCAACGGAATCATTCTGATTGAAACGTGGTACAAGGAGCCTTGAGTAATTTGTAACTACACAAGTTTGTAATTTTTGAGTTTCAAGATATCCAGTTGATGTCATCTGGATAAAAGTCAGGAAAGTAGGAATATAAAAACAATTTCCAAGTACATTCGCTTTCCCCGCATTCATGAGAAACATGGTAATTTTACTATATTATTGATGTTTGGCTCTCGATAACAATATGAAAAAATCATTGATGTCTGCGGCTGCGAAGCTAGAACTTAAGACGCAAATCCAAATAAAGCACAAATTCCTTACATTAGAAATGTAAACATTTCTTGACGAAGTAATAAATTTCATGGCAATGTATTCTTATCGCTTCCTTTTGTGTATTATTTGTTTTATTAAATTTATAACGTCCGTGATAACGTTAAAGCTTGCTCAAAGCTACACATTATTCAACAGAAATTGCTATCATTTATATACCATTTTTTTGTTTACATGAGGTAGTTGCATAAACCTGCAAATTGAACTATAATTTAGATGGTTTAAGTGAATTGTCTTATTTTTCATGATGGATAGTGTATGTAACATTGCAACAAAAACATTAAATAGCATTGCACACATTCTGCTGTTTTAACAACATATATACCGTCCACAGAAAGACAGAAAATGTATTCTAACCAAGAGGGCGTAATATGAGAATGCTTTAAACAAAGAAATACTTTGGTAAGCACCGAATATTTGGTTAGTAAACATATTGCTATTAACAAAATGTCTTGCTGGTCTTCTTCAAAACGGGGATTATAAGTACATAACGAGATATAATAAGATGGACCTAAATAGGACAGCATTGTGTTGAAACCATTTGAATTTCGTCCATTTCTGAACTTAATTACATCTTAATATGTATCAAATTGATTGCTTGTTAGGGAGTAACAATACTGTATAAAGAAAGATATCTATAAACGTGAATTTTTGTACTTATGTAAATTCACATGACACATTTATTTTCAGAATAAAAGGAAAAAAAACAAGTAGCAATGACTTTTCTGCTGACTCTCTCATAGGTAAAAAAGAAACTAGATATATACATCCAAGTCTTATTTAACTTTATTTTTCCTAAAAATTTCGAATATGTTTTGGACCATTCTTGCCGCTTGAAATTGGCTTGATTTTAACTGTCACCCTCACACTAGAATGGTGAATTCAATTACAATATTTGGGTTTTTTACATCCCTAAAATTCATATACTTGTGCAAATTCTGGATTAGGCGGATAAAGAGCTGTCTCGGGAATTGAAAACATCCTCTTTTATGGAAAAAAATGGAGAAAAAAAATAAGGTGGAATCCCATTTTCTCCGTGGATTCCATTTTTGCGAAGACAGGATCCGCCGATGTCTTGTGCATGTAAACGGAGCTTTGACTTTTGAAATACGTGGCTTAAAATTTTGGTATTTTACATACTTGCAAGGTATCATGTTAAAATTCTTTTGCAATTTTGTACATGTTAACATTGCTTAAAAATTTTATTTCGTGTATTTTTTAATCAGTCTAAAATTTTCTTAAAATTACGAGAAAAAAGCACAAAGGGTAAATTGGACGTCACGATACAAAATTTGCGAAAATGTGCAATAAAGTTATTTTGAATTTTCTTGTTATCGGTTGAATGTTGATGCATTAACAATATTTGAAACAAATACGATTTCATATGAGTGGCCGAATATTTGTTATATTTTTGTAAGTAAGATCGCTACGTTACATATCTGTTAAAAATAAAATACACAAGATCAGTCGTTAATTGTAAGACGGCGATATGAAATCGAGCAAATTAAAGTAATTTTAACAGCGGAGTTTTCTAATAAATCAAATACAAAAATTCCGAGTCAATAACGATCAGATCATTACAACATTTGAAAGGCAAATAAACACTCTATTAGGTACTGTAATATCAAATGTTCTAAGCTAAACTAGAAAAACTAAGCATATACCCGATCCTCATTTTATTCCTGTTTGGTTTTCAAATTTTCCCTTTTTCCCGGCTTCGTTTTTCGGTGTATCATATCAAATCAAATTCTGAATAGGAGGTTCACATCTACAATATATCACAGAGATTGTGATCAAATTTCATGAAAATCAATTCAGTGGCACACAACGCCTAGCGGATAAGAGATGGATAATGTGTCCATCTCTTGCGGGAAACCCTAAACAACTTCTGAAATGGGAGGTTTACATTTACATTATTGAATCAAGATGAGTAGTGGAGAAGAAATGGGTAATCGGAGGTGTAACGGCCATACGCACAAATGGACGCACGTACAGACGGACAACTATATCACTATATATCCCCACTTTTCAAGCTTTGGGTATAAAGAAATGGACCCCACAACAATTGTCGAAACATCTATTGCCAGTCACCTTGAATAATGTGGGGTGGACAGGGTGATGTCTATCTCTTTTCTCCCGCCCTTTGCTCCTTTCTTCCGTCCCGCTCTCCTTTCTCCTGTCCCCTCTTTCTTGACTCCCGTTCCCTTTCTCTTGGTCTCCCTTTCATTTTTGTCTCCCTTCTCCCTTCCTCGCCCATTTTCTCTTTTCTCCCACCCCTTTCTTCTTTCTCCCACCCCTCTCTCCTTTCTCCCGTCCATTTCTCCTTTCTCCCGCCCCTTTCTTCTTTCTCCCGCCCCTTTCTCATGGTGTCCTTTAACCCTGTCCTCCCCTCAATAATGACCCATCTTTACAATATTAAGTTCCTACACGCTCTTCTCGACCACGCCAACAGTTCCGATGTCACAAATCCACCGGACGGGGATATCTTGTGTATATATAGCCTCTAGACCTTGTTGGAAGACGGATGTATCACAAAGCATGTGCTTATCAAATGCACAATCAGACTTAATTACTGAATTGGTACAAGACTAAAGTAATGATTTCTCCCTTTCAAAATTCTTTCGTAGTTTTGATTTCTTTCGTAGTGTTAGGGAAAGTTACGTTCGTTCGTCAGTTATCGAGAAATCTCTATTGAAACCTAAGAAAATGAAGTAAATACCAACAGGGACGTCGCATGGTTCAACAAGATCCCCAACTGATGAGTTTGCGGACACGAATTCGGGTGTCTATTTATTTTCCGGTACAGACAGCATCTGAGGCGTGTTTTTTTTCAGGTTTATAAGTTTTTTGGCAGGCATGATGAAAATAATCTACAAATTCGGCCTTGAAATTATATTAAATTGTCTAATATTTTATCCCTTAAAAATTCCAGTTCTTTGATTCAAATTCAAAATGTCGTGTCAAAAATTGTATAACCTGTACCATGTTACTGACAAATTGGTAAAATTACCACTGCCTGAACATAAACGACCTGATTTATACATAACCAAACCTAGTTTGTTGTAAAGAGAGTACTGTGTGGATTGATATATGTGTGAGAAACCAAGAGTAGGTCAAACAAAAGGCTACAGACATAGACAACAAGATTTGTCATGTCTACACTCACTTCAACCAAATACCCCATTCGATTGGTTACAAATTCCTTGAAATAATATATTACCATACTAACAACCTAACTTAAAGCACACAATACTGTTTTCAACGTGAGGAATACCATAAAAAGGGTTATTTTTTTTCGCGAGTTTGATTCTTTAACCTATTTGTAAGGTTTTATTTTCACGATCCTCTCTAACGTTTCGTTTCGCTCGTAATAAAAGCAATTTTACGCCAGGAGAAATTTTTTGAATTTTCTGAATATGTACGAATCGCGAAATTATCGAAAATAAACCCATCGTGAAAGTTTTCCCTTGTCAAGTATGGAATAAGGAAGCTTGGATCCGAAATGCCCTATGGTTATAATGACAATATAAAAAAGCATAGGTAATTTGTCAAATGTAGCTCTGTCAGTATGCGGAATATTTTAACGTAAGCTAACGTCATCAAAGCTGTCATGTGCATTTGCATAACACTGCCCAAATTTCCTTGACATTGTAATTGCTTTTTCTTCTTCGAAAAATGAATTTCCCCCTAGGTATTCATCACATATGCACAAAGCTACATTCTTTACCAAATTATATTCATTCTATAATATCTGTTTAAATTATTTCTTAAGAGATCCATCGTCAGATTAATTCAAAGTAGCCTAAAATTGTCCTAGAAAACAACGGCAGTAGAATACCGAAGGAACAAAGCACAAGATTACACAAATCAAAGTCCAGAGACAAGGCAAAAGCAAGAACACCAGAAGACGGAAGACCAAAGACACCACATGCTCATTGGTCATTTGCTATTTACAGACTATTGAAACTTGTTAGCATATCTGCTAATGACCAAAAACACTGCTCAAAGTTACGAAGAAAGGCTTAGATGTCATCAATCCTGACGATGTTTTTCATAATAAGTATGTTACTGCCTAGATACCCCTTAACCCAACATTCCCTTTAATATCATATATCTACACAAAACCATTTGCAACCAACATTTTCATCACAAAGGAGTACAACCGGATGTCCAAAAAGATGATTTCAAATCAAAGCCACCCGACTGATCTTGTCTGTCCTCCATGTATTTAACCGTGGATCGTAACATCGTAAACATGAGAAATTACGTGATATGTTAAAAAATATATAAAAAAAATGTCGTGAACCACAACCGATCAGTTTCAACATAACTTTGAAATGTTGATAAATGAAGTTGAAGAATATGTCACACAATGGACTGAGAGCGAAGAGGAAAAACTCTCCGACTGGTTCAGATCCATAAACTCATGGATTGTAGCTCGAGTTAGGCGCCTGAAAGCCGTTCTCACACTTCACCATATACCACAAACGTACGTGAAACGGAAAAAAAATCACATTTCTCTTGTGGTTAATATTTTGTTCGTTGACGCAGTACAATGTAACGAACAAAAACCAGAGGCGTATATTAAGTACCTCGAATAACGGGACCCGCACTGAACTGATAGCGAAGCCCTGCCAGGCGAGCAAAAAAAGTCGTTGAGGCACAAAAAGACACAATCATCTCTTTTGAATGTTCTGCAAAGATCGTTTTACATGGTACTTATTCGTTTCATAAATTCTTTCCACTCGGTGCTCGTGTGGAACGTTCCGTTTAACAATACGTTTGATTCGGTATTCGTTATGCTACCGTCGTAAATACGCTTTATTCGGTGCTCTTTCGAAAGGGTTCCCGTATCGATTCGGTGCAAGTTCGTTCGGTTTATTCGGTGCCGGTCCTGAGCATTAACGGTGTATTTACTTTATGCCTCTCCTTGAAATGTTTGTAAATGTACCAGATGACATAATCCTTAACATCATCACATGTAGCAGCCCCACTAGCAATATATCCTATATACCAATGGGAAACATCCTTAGCAATCATAAAACAGTATTGTTTTCTGTTAGTATCAGTTTAAGGGACAGCAACCTGCCTTTTATAAACTACGTACCTAAATTACATAAAATGCCTTTCAAGCAGAGATACATTGCTGGATATGCCAAATGCGCAACAAAATCTCTTACTAAGCTCCTGACGTCATTACAAAGGTGGCCTGATATATATAGTGCAGTGGTCTGATATATATAGTGGTAAAGTAAACTCAGTAAATCGGGATGAACCAGATGTGGATCCCCCATCCCAAAAAAACATAGGACTATTAGAATATTTTTCTTCAACTGAACTTAACATTTGATTTTTTTACTCTTTATACTACGTTCCCACATAATTAGTAAGATGTCAATACTCCAATATTATTTATTAGTATGAAACAAGTTTCGAGACAGTATATATATATATATATATGTACTTCGTATCAGCAACAAAACCTCTATTGTTTTATATATTATATGAATTGCTTTAGTCTAGAGCTACGAACCTCAGAGGTTATTTTTATTTTTTTACCATTTATGACTAAATCATATTAGCATAAGAAATGTTATCACTTAACAGAACATTTCAAAAGAGAAGAATAAGGGGCAATGGTTGTCCCTATACATGCCTTTAAACATTTTTTGATTTTGATTGAATGGCTTACATCCCCACTCTTCTTTTACATTTTCTATGTGACCTGCTACCTTTGCCTTCAAATCTTCGATTCTTAGTTCTATAAATAATAAAATAATGATTTGCAAAAGTAAAGCGAACCATTCAATAATATTTTTCAGCAGCTAAACCAAATGTCGGGGAAACAAAAGTGTCATTAAAAGCTATTAAATCTCATTTGCATTAGTAGAGTAGAGATGAATGTCAACATACCCAGGCATTGTTTAACTTCTGTGCTGATTTTACAGAGTGCATAAAAAGCTAAAAGGTATAATTTTTTCACTGCGTTTCTGATATTTAATTTTGAAAAGCTTTTAATTTTGATCGATGTTTCCATTAACTCCATACGGGATAGTAAAAATATATTTTTATAAACTTTAAGTTGGCAAAGTTTCTAGTGACTAAATAAAACTAAAATTTTTTTCACTTTACAGTTCTGTAACGTTTCAATAGAAATAATCAAAGAAAACTAATAAGACTGGTTTTAACTAAATTTTAAATTATTGTCAAATTCCATCATATATTACTTCCAAAGGAGTAAAAACATATATTAAACCATCCCGGAGCTTCTGATTTCACTCTGATTGGAGTTCACATTAAGTGCCTTAGTTTTGAATGTTCTGTTTTATTTCCGTGTTTTGTGGCTGCCTTGTGTCTTTGTTTTGTTTTAATTTGTTTTTATTCATTTTCGTTTTTGTCATGCCTCTAGACTTTGACCTTTGTACTAAACATACTAGTATCCCTTATTCCTTTAGTATTCTTCTGTCTTTGTTTGAATTGAATAGTATAAGATCCTTCAAGTATAATTCTACTGTAAAGATTGTTGAATTACCATTCGTTTTAAACTGTCTTATGCCATAAGTTTGCGTCCGGTGACGTAATTTTAGCCCTGCCGTAGACACTCATGAGTAGCTTTCTTTCAATTGGTCTTCGAGTATTTTATGGGGGAAGGGGTTGTATATAGCTGACTTTGATTTTGCTTTATAAATCAGTAAATAATGTTTTTCTTTAACTAGTTTTGACTTTCCTTTATGTTGATTTTATGATCTATATATTATTTTACATACGACAACTTCTTATTTAATTTGACTACATGTAAAAAAAATGAAATCGATACAATTATCAATATAATGAGTGCATTTTGTATGTATCAGATACAGTGGGTCTCTTATCATATTCGAGGGACGTATGTCCCGAGAATATGATTAGAGACCCACTGTATCTGATTTACATAGGAGTAATAAAACATCATTTGGTGTCAGAATGTTTCAATAATGCTATTAACCAGATGCAGTCGAAGATGCCATGCGATCAACTATTTAGAAACTTATCTGAATTGTTTAAATTTGATTGTCATCATAAATAAGAACTTATCAGTACAACTGTATTGAAATAATACTAGTTGTTTAATCTTGTCTTTTGTACAGTTTTATTGCCAAAAACTTCAAATTTCACTCTGATAGAAGATAATTCTTCTATGGCAGTCTACTTTTTTGTAAAGAAATATTTGAAAATAAAACAGAAACGATAATAAATACTGTTTTAATGTTATTCCCGCGAGTACCACCAGCTTC
>MJUU01049314.1:3554-15587 GCA_002080025.1 Modiolus philippinarum
CCCCCCCCCCCCCCCATAAAAATCAAATGGTTGCTCCCTAAGCTGACATCATGTTTTGTACTATTAGTCGTGTTCATACGCGTAAGACTTTGAATGCAGATGCATTAAATTATCGCAATAAACAATGAATTAATTGTGCTTAAATAGAAATTTCAGTTTATTTCCTTTTATTTAAGAGTTCTGTTTATATTTTGTGAATTACCGATAAAAGAAATATAGGACATTTTGTTTTTGATACGGATTTACACGGCGAAACATTTAATACTTGCCTTGATAAAGTCCGTATCAAAAATAAAATGTCCTATATTCCATATTTATATAACTGGCAATTCAAATTCGCGTCATTTCATGTAGACATAATGACAAAACAGTCGCCGTAAGAAATCAGTCCCTTAAAGAACAGATCTAGTCGTTGTATTGTGACTGTCTAGTGCTCTATTGAGGAGTGAGCATGATCCTACCACAAAATTTATGTCTTTCCCAATCCAGGATTTCGATATTTATTCAGTTGATTTTTAAGTGTTATTCTCTGTTACATTCCTTTTTGTGAACGTTTTTACAGGTTTTTATTCGGGAGGCCGGTTACAGCTTTCTTTATGATTTTTTTTCATTGATCATGTTGATAAGTTTCATCATATCGTATTAACATTTCATTAATAGCGGCCGGTACATAACTCTTATGTATATGTTTTTCAAAACTTTAGGTACGTGTATTCGTTTCAAAGGCATTTCATTATTTTTTAAGGTAAACTCATTCTCAAAATGTACAAAATGTACAAGCTTAGAGAGACAGATAGAAAGAACATCTAATCCTGTTAAAAGAGAAAAATTGATGAAACTTCGCCAGGAACATAATAATCGACAAATGTAGGTATATTTAAACAAGCAACTGTGGCAAAATTTTAACTATTTCGTATATTTTGTAAAAAAAAAAAATCAAAAATGGCATCAAGTAAATAAAACAATTCCGACTGAAAATGTAATTGTGAATTGCACATAAAAGAAAAAATCTGTCATCAAATGATTGTGTTTTTATATAACGAACCAAACAAAAATATTGCATGTAAAACAATGTGAACAATATAGCAAAGCTGGCAGGATACTTAAACAATATACGTGTAGTGTCTTTATTTATATGAGGCTTAAAAACAGGGACAATGCGAGCTTCAGCGAGCATTCCCGCCTGTTTCATATTTGAAAACACTACACGTATATTGTTTTTATACTGCAACCTTACATATGAGTATCTCATTTTGAGTGGCTTAAAAATATAAATATAAAATGTAACGACAATTATCCAAATGGAACCTTGCTGTTTCATCGACTACCTGTCAAATCCTGTGAAAGCGAAATTCAGTAAGGGTTAGAAGCTTACTAAATTTTTCTAAACAATTAAGAAGTCGAGCCGACAGCCGAGACTTCCTTAATTGAGTAACCTTCTTACCCACTTAGAAGGTATATTTTACTCGAGACTCCCTTTTATGACAAGGTGTTACCCTGTGATCTTTACAGACCACGATAAAGTATTAATTATACATGTATATGATTGAATAAATTATTTTTATAAATTGATGGAGTTAGTGTTGATGAAATATAATCAAAATATTGATACGCAGGGGCCTATCATCTTAAACTCAGAGGTGAGGCCTAATTGCTTTACACTGAAAGTAGACGTATAGCTTTCATCTTTATACGCACCCTTCTATATGTGCTAAAAACACCCCACTAGCAATATAAAAAGTAACTAACGATCATTCCTTAACAGGTTTCCACATAGGTTTTAACCACCGAAAATATTTGAGTTTTGTGATAGGGAAAGGATCTATAGTTACTATATTTATAATTTGTATACTATAAACAATGAATGCTCAAGGCAGTTTTTATAAGGCTTGATTTTTGTGTAAACATGTTGTTTTCTGTTTTTACAGGGAAGAAAGAAAATACTACTACAGAAAGCGGGATGCCGCTAAAAGGTCTCCAGCTAGGTTTCTCAGCTTAATTATCGATGGCATGGACCAGTGTAAGATATAATCATATAATATTTCTTGATAAATTGTTCGTTATCGTGATATATCGACTGCTCGTAGGACAGTGGTATTGTCAAAGATAGAGATAATAACCGAGAATGAGGCAAAGTAATTATGCTGTCAAAGTCAGAAAAAAACTGAGTATCTGCAACCAGTTACTCAACAAAAGTCAGATATGTAATGGGTGATCATTAGAATTTAAAGAAAAGATAATTTCTCTAATGATATGTCAAGTTTGCAAGATAAATTTTCTTTATTCAACGTATGTTGAATAAAGCCCTGTGCTATTTCCCACCCAATCTATTCGGAATACAATTCTAGGTGTTCATCATTGATCATTAGAGAAAATGGTTACATCACTTTATCCCGATTATTACCATATTTTATCCACTCTCGATAGTTAAATTTAAAAATTTTTAAATGCTCGGCAAGCTTTGCAATTAAAATTTTAAAATTTAACTATCTCTAGTGGATAAAATATGGTAATGAACGGGATCTTGTGGTGTAATCTATAATTATCGGATTCCTTTCTAGACGTTCTTGTTTCTCACACAGAGCTATTGCTAAATTAACGTCCACGTTATCCCGAAGAACACATATGGAACATTGTGCAAGCTTATTTAGATATCGCCTTATGAAACGACTCTCTGGCCTAAAAGGTCATGTAAGCTTTTGCCTTCACTTTTCATCCTTCAAGATTTCCGCAAATTCATCTTCTTTGAATTTCAAAACCCTTCCGATCCGAAATTAAGTTGGCAGCAGCAGCTTTACTTTGTTTATCTTTGAACCCAATAGGAAATATTTACACAGTTATTCTTGTCAGTAACTAAAAAGTCAACTTAGTCATTTACATATTACGTGGTAAATTATTGGTGTTTATTAGCTGCCTTGGCCTAAAAGACCATATGAGCTTTTGTCATGACTTTACGTCCGTCGTCCAACCGTCAACAATTTCGAAAATGTCTCCTCTGGAACTGCTGGGCCAATTGAAAGCAAACTTAGCCTGATTCATTACCAGAGTGCAGTGTAAAAACTGTGCTCGACTTGTCCGAATACCAAACAATATGGCCGCTTTTACTAAAAATAAAACATAGGCGTAAATTCTTGTGTTTTTTTAAATACTAGTAGCTAAAAAACGTTACAGATATAAAAAAAAAAGACATGAAGTAAAAAGATCAACATGGCAAGATCTATCAGCACTGTTATTTTGTACAAAATCTGAAAATCCGTCTAGGAGTTATTGCCCTTTCCCATAAAAAAATTCAAAATGTTAATATCTTTATTTAAACAACTATAATAGATACAAGTCAACATTTTGTTGCTCAAATGTTCAGCATATCAAGATCTACTCACATGGAAATTTTGAAGAAAATCTAAGTATCTAAATTGGAATTATTGCCCTTTATTGGTAAGATGTTCGTAATTTTATACTTTTTGTTTATACTTCAATTTTATTGTTTGAATAGAAAAAGTGTTCAACTTATCAAGAACTACAATTAATATATTTGTCCGCCATGTCTGCATATCATCCAACATGGCTGCCACCGTACCAGGGAAGCTAGTATACCAAAATGTGTATACTATAAGGAAAAATGTTGTAAATTATTTATTTTTGAAAATCTTATCATACATCAAGATGATAATAACTAGGCATGGTAACATGATGTTCATTAAACAAATGTATGATTTTAGCACATATCATTAATCCATGATGGCGTCACTTCAGATCTTATTTTAACATCGAAGATCAGGGGAAAATATTGTAAATTTCCAATTCTTGAAAAGCGCTTCAAATATCTATTATTATTATTTAGGCATTCACCAACATCATTTTCGTTTACCAGTTTTTACGAAATTTGGTGACTTATTGTTTTTACTGTTTCTTATTATTTTTCTCTATTATTATTCCTCAATTTCACGACCTTTGTCCGCACGTTTTCTCAGAGATGGATGGTCCAAACTTAATGAAACTTTGCACCCTAGTAGATACCATCCCCAAGATGTGCAAAAAGGTCTTAGAATTTCCAAAATGACCACCGTCATTGGTCACTTTAAACTTTGACCTCAAATCTTTTCATTTGAATAACTCGAAAGCCGTAAAGGATAGCTGATTATTTGTATGACAAAAATGTTTGACCGTTCATGATTTATGCCCCTTGAAAATTTTATCGTATCTTTAAGTATGGTTTTCTCGAAAACAGTAAGAGATAAAAACCTGGAACTTTTCCACTCAACTTAGGTGATATGTTTTACATTTAAAAATGCCAAGGTCAAAGGTCATTGGTCACTTTGAACTTTGATCCTATACCTTATCTTTGTAATAACTCTTAAACCATAGCAGATAGCTGATTAACTGTAATGGCAAAAATGTGTGTCTTGTTAAGACCTTCATTTGTTACATTGGTCCAAAATTATTAGATCATTTCTTGCTATTTAAATAAATGAAAATTACTTCATTATGTATCATTTGTGTTTTTTTGAGCAGTTTGACATTGATAACCTTAACGTCAACTGCAATTAGAATTTTATTAGTGTTGTAAGTGATGACAAGTATATATATTAAAATAATTGGGGAAATAAAACATCTGTTAAGATTATGAAAAAAAAAATTACCTAAAACAACCAGAGTGACGCATCTGGCAAAAATTTATCAAATTTAGATTTGACAGTTTAATTACTGGTAGTCACACAGCTAAATAATTGATACTGATAAAACTTTATGTAACCAAAAACACATCACATCATAATTGATTATATATCATTATGTAATATTTAAAATAGAAATGATTATATATGATGAAACAGGATATGAAGTTTTAACCTTGAATCAAAGCACTACTTGCACTGTTCGACGAAAACATAATGAGTTGAAGACACAAATTAAAAAAAAACCCAATTATTTCAGAACACATTATTATTTACAACAAAACATTTTTATTATTATTATTCCTCAATGGATTTTAAAAACTTTGTCACAACTTTATCTCAGAGATGGGTAGTCATAATGACACAACTTTCTGACGCAATCCAGGTTAATTTTGACCAGTGAATCAAAGCACCAATCGCACTGATAGACGAAAACATAATGATTTTAAGAAACTAATTCTTACATGAGGAATAACAAATATTTCAGAACAACTTATTACAATCATTGGTGGTACATATACAACACAGAATTTTTTCAAAGAGCAATTGAGTATGGAATCTGGTTTGGATGACTTTTGCTTGCATGCAAACATATTATCTCTCGTTATTATGTCGCCCCAGACGTAGTCGGGACGACATATTGTTATTGGTCCGTTTCTTTGTTATTATTATTTTTATTATTCTTTCTTCCACCCATTTTTGTCCATACGAGTTCTCGGAGATGCTTCAACAGAACCTGTTCATATTTGGCACAAAGTTGAATCACCTTAAGGAGATGTGCATGCATCAAATTTTTTTTTTCAAAATGGCTGCCATTTCTAAGATGGCGGCTAAGTTACGTCAACGTTTAAAGTTTGTCGGATTTCAATGAAAATGATAAAATCTCAATCATGCCATGGAAGATTTCATTCATATTTGGCAGAAAGTTGAATCACCAAAAGAAGATGAACATGCAGCAAAAAAAAAATTCAAAATGGCCGACATTTCCAAGATGGCCGCCAAGATACGTCAAAATTTCAACTTTGTCAGATTTCAACGAAATTTGATTTCTAGATAGATTTTGATGCTGCGAACAAGGTGGAAGCATCAAATTGGCTGCCAGGGGCGATATCAGCTATTGCTTGCAATTGCAAATCTAGTTTTTATTATTCTTCTTTTTCTTTCCGGACAAAAATTTGTCCGGAGCAGATCTCAGAAATGACTCGTCCAATTTCAATGAAACTTTGTAGCAATATTGATACCAATGTCTAGTTGTGGAGGAAGGTCTGGGAACTTCCAAAACGGCACCGTTGACATGGAAACGGCAAAAAGGCGGGGAAATCGATCATATTTTGGGATGATTTGTCCGGGGCAGATCTTAGAGACCCCACATCAGATCTGAATGAAACTTAGTAGGAGCATAAATATCAATGTCTAGTTGTGCAAGTAGGTCTATGGATTTTCAAAATGGCACCGTTGCCACGGAAACAGCAAAAAGGCGGGAAATTGACAAAAATCGTGTTACAACTTGCCCGGAGCATATCTCATACACCACTCATCAGATCTTAATTAAACTTAGCAGGAACATAAATACCGATGTGTAGTTACGAAAGAAGGTCAAGGGATTTTCAAAATGGCGACTGTTGCCATGGAAACGGAAAAAAGGCAGGAAAATTAAAAGTTCTTAGAATTGCATGAAAGCTTACAGAAATGTTGTATAGCATACAGGGAATTTGTTTTTAGTCTAAAAAAATTCAGAATGGCGACCGTTACCATGGAAACGGAAAAAAGGCTGGAAAATTAAAAGTGCTCAGAATTGCATGAAAACTTACAGAAATGTTGTATAGCGTACATGGAATTTGTTTTTAGTCTAAAATTTTCAAAATGGCGACCGTTGCCATGTAAACGGCAAAAAGGCAGGAAACTTAAAAGTGCTCAGAATTGAACAAAACTTTACAAAAAGGTTGTGTTGCAGTTGGTTTCTAGTCTCAAAAATTTTGAAATGGGGATAAATGTCATGAAATTGGGAAAAAGGCGGGAAAGATCAAGTGCTCAGAAATGAATGAAGTTGAAGGGAGTTGGCATGTTAAGACTGATTTCTTGTTCTGAAGTCTGATTTGGGAGTTCATTTGGGAGACTTGTGTATCAGCATCCTGATACAAGTATAAATATTTTGTATTTTAATGCCGAAACCGAAGGGCGGACCGAATGATTTTTTTTTTTTTTTGAAAAGGCCTATTAGTTTAACATTGAAATCTTTGGGAAAATGTTAATTCCTGAAAACCGTTTCTTATACATGTATTAAGTTGATATTATTAAGAGGGTATGGTAACTAACATAATGGTGATCTATCAAATTTTATGTATTTGTACTGATCAAAAATTCATAATAGCTTCCACTGGAAACCAATTTTAAAATAGGACCATAAGGAAATGTGATATATTTATAATATTTGAAAACCTTTTTATTCACCAAGTTGTTGTTAACTTGCATGAAAAATGATGGACTTATTATAAATTTAGAACCGATCATTAAATCCAGGATGGTTTCCAATGTACATCTAAGTTTCACATTGAACACTATGGCAAATGTTGTAATTTCTTATTCTTGAAAAAAACTTTTTCGTATATCAAACAACTGTAGTACACTGCAGATCTTAGTTTAACATTGGACCCGATGCCACTGCTGGTGAACTGTTAGTCCCCGAGGGTATTAACCAACCTTGTAGTCAGTACTTCGGTGCTGACCCGAAAACCGACTTTATTGAAACTTGCAATATCTAAATTTTACAAAATTTTGTTTAAAACTAAGGAGTATATACCTCATGCATAGCTCTGTCCTCAGCTGAATTTTGGCTTTTCTATTTAGATCCATTTGTTTATTTGTTCTCTTTCAGCTTGTACAAGTTTTTCGGTTAATGGACTTCGAAATGTTTTGGTTTGATCTGCACTGATGGGACATAAGTTGTCGAAATGTGCATTTGCAGAAAATAAATAAACAGTAACTTCGGTATTTTGTTATTTGTAACCACTGGACCGATGCCACTGCTGGTGGACTGTTAGTCCCCGAGGGTATTCACCAATCCAGTAGTCAGTACTTCGGTGCTGACCCGAAAACCGACTTTACTGAAACTTGCTATATCTAAATTTTTCAAAATTTTGTTTAAAAGTAAGGAGTAACTCCCTCATACATAATTCTGTCCTTAGCTGAATTTTGGCTTTTCTATTTAGATTCTTTTGGTTAAATATTCTCTATCAGCTTTTACAAGTTTTTCGGTTAATGGACTTCCAAATGTTTTGGATGAGACATAAGTTGTCGAAATGCGCATATACAGAAAATAAATCAACAGCAACTTCGGTATTTTTTTATTTGTTACCCTATCATGCCTATCGGAAAATGTTGTAAATTGATAATTTTTGAAAACTGTTTAAGAAAATCAACTTGATATCTATTGGTATGGTAAAACGATGGTCAAATATATTGTACCAATCAGAAATCCAAAATGGTTGCAACTGGAGAATACAGTTTAACTTATTTTAAGAGCTACATGTATATGAGAATTTATTTTTTATATTAACTGGGCATATAAACATGACAGTAATCTACAAGACGAATGATTTTACTACCAATCATAAAACTAAAATGGTTATTATGTAATCATGTTGGAAAATCGTATTAGATCAGTAGCTACCAAGTGAGCGATACAGATTAAAGGCATATCCTACTATTGTTTCTGCGCATTTTGCTACTGTTTTGTAATTCCTTTATGACGTCGCCAAATTCCCGCAAACTTAGCTTTAATGTTTCGTAATTCATTTATGACGTTGAAAATTTCCCGCGAATTTTTCCCGGTACATGGACCGACGTAAGGGTCAGTTATAACACGTACAGAATAAACGGGCACATTTTAATTTATAATCACTATGTAGACCTCTTCATTTAATAGTTTGCCAAGAACTGTATTGCTATTAAATCATTAAATGACAACTTTTTATGCAATTTCAAAGAAACTTTTAAACTTGTGTAGATAAAGTCAAATGAATAGATCTTTTAGGTAGTATACCTTTTTGTTATTTCCTCCTTCACCCCGCCAACAGAAATTGATAAAAGAAACGAAAATGAAAAAAATATATATATATAATGATTTTGCAAAACTTCGAAAGAACGTGTTCATATTATATAAATATTGTTACAAAGAAAATAGAACAGTAAATACCTACATTGGCCGAAAATGACAAAAAAGCGCTTTTTATTCCCGCCATTTTCGGCCTTGACATGTTTTTTGCAAATGTCTTTTTCCCTTAGTCGGTGACCCTATCTTTTTATTAACTTAATCCGTTGTGGATGTTAGTCTATGTCTTCTTTGAAAATATTATCAAGTTATCATTGGTCAATTTTTTGCGATGGACGATTTTGTCCTATTCCGAGTACCCGACATAAATGGCGGGAACTTGAAAATTGAGCCGTTTAGACAACAAATTGCGTATCTTTCTGTTATTGTTATATATTGTGTTTGAACACACCATGAAGAATTTAGAATAATTTCAGTTCATTAGAAACGAAATATATAGTAAAAATATAGTCCAAATAGTATATAATTGATACCTCCAAAAAGGTAAATAAAGATAACGTCATAGCTCTTAAACTAAGTCGGTGACCCCCTAATTTTTTCAGCTTAATTTAAAGCTTTGCTCATTAATAAAGTACAGATTCAACATTGGGAGTTCGAATAGTAGGATTTGTCTTTAATGTGAGCCTTTAGTATTTTCAAAGCATTGCAAAATGTTCGATCTTTTATTACAGCGAAAACAAACTTGCCGCATTTCGTCGGGAGAACAGCAAAGGTAAACATTTTAAAACATAGTATAGGAATTAAGGGATATGGAGTAAATGTACATGAAAAAAAATCCCTATACATATATGGTAGGATTAAGCAAATGGAACAACGCCTTCATTGTCGTTCTTCATCTTGAAGTCACCACGAGTCCTTCAACAAAAAACAAAAACATTCTTACCTCATAGTAAGTTCAAGAAGACTCCTTGCACTGGTTTGAGCGCAATAGCTTTATATTTCTTTGCCTCTGAACTCGTAGGAAATGATCTTAGTACGGCAAAAGTACTACAATATATATCATGTACCTGTCATTAGCTATTCTTTATTCTTTTAGATTTTTACACACCCCACACACGAAGTTTTGAGGTATATGGTGTATATCACCTGAAGATATGCCAGAAGTAATATGGTTTCTTCCAGAGGTATCGAAGGGAAGATAATCTTACTTTGAATATTTTCTTTAAAAAAAGGGAGGAATCTTATCGACGCATGTCATCCCACATCGTTGCTTGGATTTTGATGAAATAATAAACAATTATAGTATACAAACCGAAGATGTGCGTGAATTGATATAGTTTTGAAGGGACATGATTTGTCTCTTAAAATTTTCTGGAAAAATGGGGAGGTACCTTGTCAGCGCATTTTCTCGTAAACTGAAGCTTTGATTTTTGTTGGAATGTTTCACAGTTTAGGTATACCACTTGAAGATGTGTATCAAGTAAAATGGTTGCTGCAGGAAATTTTGAAGCGGAGATATTTCAACTTCGAATAATTATTTGAAAAAAGTTGTAAAGTATGTTGCTTTGTTAATACTGGTTTTTTTACGCTTGTTCTGTGTACACATATAATGTGTCTACTTACAATTAAATTTCCACTTGCAATATTGATATTCAAAGTTCTATGATGGAGGTTAGGGACAGGTTGGATGGAGCTGGCTACCATTCGGCAACAGCTCTAGTTTGATTCGCTTATAATTTATTAAGTGAAATAAGACTCCTTAAGCTTATGATTACGCGTTTTATGTTTGTCAGCCTTTGTCTTCACATTTGGTACTAATAGAGTACAATCCATTTTGTAAATTAAATTTCGGTTCTGATCAAAACTTAAATTTACAAATACATTAAAGCTGTTGTACATGTAGCATTTGAGGCATTATTTTGATTTGAATTGATTTTTACATAGTTACACTGTATTTATCAATTCATTTATGGTGGTTTTATTTTCAGGCAGTTAATCCTACTGATCAACTTTCGACACACGTCACAGGCATTCTTGCCCATGGTCAAAACAGATTCTTTACGTATCTCGACTGGTGCCAGTATCCTCATGATTCAAACTTGACTTTGAATTTGATCCTCTCTGTGTTGTATAAGCTGTCTAGAATGAATGTAAGTCTCTGAGCATTCATATAAAGACGACTTATTGTGAGAGCGAATCTTTAAAATGACAACTAATACTTTTATACTTTTTTTTTTCATTTTTTATAGTAATAACTTTAGTCTTTCTTTTCTTCCTTGAGACCAGGGTTTTATTCGGCCTACTGACCTGAACTTAAATGTGTCGTCTTTTGTGCCATAAATTTCAAATCAGATTAAATCAAAAGATTGCTTTAAGTGGGGAAGTTCCAGGCATCCTTAGGTGGCTTAAGGGATTTGTATTCAACTAAAATATGCACCTTAGTTATAATGGAACGCGGGTATGGATGATATCAAGAGCTTAACATGACACCGTATCACTAACTCAGCTACTGGTTGTAAAAGGTATAGAACAACACATAACAAAATACCAAAGAAACTGTGAATTTAGTTTTTGCATATGCCCATTTCAACGATACCAATACCACCATATCCTATTTGGTGTTATCCGCATAGAGTACATTGTTTAACTATAATGACAGTCACCTTGGGTTTTCTATCGGAAGCAGGCGGTCTTTTTGAAAGTAATAAATATTGAAGAAGAAAAATCTAATGATCAAGGTTGCTAATGTTGGTACACAATTAAACATGCGTTTTACATAGGAAAATCGTAAGAAAACATTTTCCCGTGGATACATCAGCAAACGAATACCAAAGCAAGAAAGAGTAAAGGGGGAAAATAAAATCATAAATCAAAAATCACGACAATACACATCCAACAGAAATTGAAACAGGACGACCAAACAAATAAACATAAATGAACAAGATCGCCACATAACTAAAGTACTAGCAGTGTTAACCGCTACAAAAACTGATGTATCATCAGGTGCTCCGGAAGGGTAAGCATGATCTGCTCCACGCATGGCACCCGTCAAAAAACCAGCTGAAATTACGGTGTTGAAAGATCCGCTTGGTGACTGATTGGTTAATGTCATCTTCTATCCCTTAATTAATGGTACGTGTTACTTCTCTAACCCTAAAACAGTACCAAGGTGGAAGTATGAAAAGCTTCTCTGTATATATATTAAGTATTCGGACAATAACGGGGACAAATCGATGTCGCAAACATTAATAACGAAGACAAAACTAAAAAATGACAGTGTGGTATACAAGACAACACTAAAAACTAAAA
>MJUU01049316.1:56305-67052 GCA_002080025.1 Modiolus philippinarum
AAAAAAAGGTGAAATGCTATTACAACAGATAAAAAAGCGCGGGAAATAAGTAGCAAGAGTTATGTCCCATGACGAACGCGGGCGTGATAGAAGACACCTCAGAAATATAACGACAATTGCTGACTGACAACGTCTGGATATTAGTCTAGAAATTGAATGAAAAAGGACGAAATTACAGAGAACAATACTAAAAAGGGGTTGAAAAGGTATAACAACAATAAAAAGGGTGGGACAAGAGAGAAATAACTAAAAATTGGATGTAAAAAGAAGAAAATACAAAGAACACCATTGAAAAAGGGATGTAACACTATTAAAACATCCGAAAGACCATGCCCGAGTCGTTCCGACTAGTGAACATACCTGACTTCCGGTCTATACCTGGGGCTACGTCCGCTTCCGGTCGCGCATGTACACTGTAGTAAGGTCACACAACACCCCTGCGGGATCACGTGTTGTTCCAACACGTCATTTCCTATCAACATGCCCGTATAGGGCTTCAAATAAGACCACTTCCGGTTTACATATGGGCTACGCCCACTTCCAGTTGCGCATGCGCGCTCCAATACCTTCCCAATACACCCCTGCGGGGTCACGTGTTGTTCCAACACGTCACTTCCTGTCAATATGGCTGACTAGGGCTTCAATTAAGACCACTTCCGGTTGCGCATGCCTGTTCCGATCACGTGACTTCGGTGACGTCACTTCCGGTTTACGTCACTTCCAGTTACGTTACTTCCGGCTCCACCAGTCTCCACCTCGCTCCACCTCGACAAATACGACCTGAAAACCTCCTATATACTACTACAAACATTTTAAATACGGTTGCTAGGTAGAATTCCAAAAAATAAGTGGTCTTTGAGACTTTCAGGAAATTTACCAAAATTGGAACCGCCTTTCAGAATCCAAAAGTATCAGAATTTTGTTTTTTACCAAACACTTGTCAGAATATAAGATAATATGCCAAAATAAAAAAAATGTGTGTCTTTGACATTTTCAGGAAATTTACCAAAGTTGGAACCGGAACCAAAATTCAAATCTATAGACTATTTGCAACAATTCTGCATAAAGATTTGATCCCTAAATCCAAAAATGTAGGAGGAGTTTGCGTCACATGCCATATGTGTCTAATCCACATCTTTGGGTCTTTGTTAAAATTGACATCATGGGGCCTCTTGTTTGCACAAAGACCAATATCAAAAATCCGAAAGCTTATTGCGCATCTACCGACTATATGCAACAATTCTATAACAAAATTAAATCCATAAATGTAGGAGGAGTTTGTGTCACATGCCACATGTGTAAAAATTGACATCATGGGGCCTCTTGTTTGCACCAAGACCAATATTGAAAATCCGAAAGATTATTGCGCATCTGCAGACTATATGCAACAATTCTACAACAAAATTAAATCCCCAAATCCAAAAATGTAGGAGGAGTTTGAGTCACAAGAAAAGTGTGACGGACGGACGGACGGACGGACAGACGGAGGGTATAACATTATCCCCGAACTTTCTTCGAAAGTGCGGGGATAATAAAAAATAAAAATAAGTTTAGCATAATTGCTTAACTGCAGGAGACACCAAGGGACGATACTCTAGGACATGCAACCTGCTGCAGTTCACAGCAGACCACATTCCTCCTCGTGTCTGATGCAGATGAGCAAGTATAATGTAGCACAATTACAACAAAATAGTTATTACTTACAGTGTTTATGGATAAATTTACATAAATCCCAAAGTATGATGTTGCTTTCACAGTTAAATAACCAAACAAAATTTTCACTTAAAGTTAATTCATGGAAATTAATACATGATTGTGATATTGTTAAAGTTATAAGTGCACTTCAAGTTAATAAATGGTTTGTTTTTAGGAGGTGTCAAGACAAAAACTGACCAAAAAGCCCCTTTTCTAGAACCCCAATAGAAGCCCCCTTTTTCGAAGGGTGGGTCGGCCGGTGCATGCAATAATCGGAATATGTTCAAACCTGCTGTTTTCGAAATTTTCGAGATAGGGACTTTTGTCGGTAACTGAAGGCAGATTGAGTACATGCACAAGGCTTTGTAGCACTTAATTCTCACAATGTTGAAAAAACAAACTAAATAATATGTTAATATTGCTATTTTTTCCTCGTTATCCATACTCCGTTGTCTTGTGGGTAAATTCAACACATTGCTACAGAGAAAGCTAATCCTGATATCACATACATATCTGTGAGACGTTAATATCTGTTTGTCAGATTGTATGTGAAAGTTACGTAACACACAATAACAATGTTTTCTTTAAGATGATGAACAGAATACATGCATAGGCGATTTGAATGTGTTGAGGAGGAAAAAAAACAAAGAAAACTGAAATTGAGTCTAAGTTTGAGGTAGTGGTTCCTTTATTTCGAAGTCGGATTCGAAAACTCGAGTGCCAACTTCATGCCTGAGCGTTCTACATCCGTTTTGTACGCTTATTATGAACAAGTTTTAGAAAAATAAATTATAACCACATTCAACTAACGCCAAAATACTTTATCGTATGCACTTATTGGCTGCACAGAAACGATCACACCGATAAACTGAACACAAACGAGTGCGCTGCACACAAACGGGTGTGCTGATGCGCTACACATAAATGAGTGCGCTAATGCGATCCACACAAACGGGTGCGCTGATGCGCTGCAAACAAACGGGTGCACTGATCCGCTACACACAAACGAGTGCGCTGATGCGCAACACACAAGCCAGTGTGCTGATGCGCAACACACAAGCCAGTGTGCTGATGCGCAACACACAAGCCAGTGTGCTGATGCGCCACACAAACGAGTGCGCTGCGAATAAACGGATGCACTGATGCGCTACACACAAATCCGTGCCCTGATGCGCTACACACAAACCAGTACGCAGATGTACTACACACAAACGAGTGCACTGATGCGCTGCACACAAATTGCAACGCTGATACGCTGCACACAAACTAGAACGCTGATGCGCTGCACACAAAGGGAAAGGTATTAGTAATAATAAATGGTCGTCGACAAATCGAGCCCGTTCTATATCTAATTCTTTAATATCGTCCCACGCCCTTTTTAATAGGGCATAACGGGTGCGCAGATGCGCCACACACAAACGAGTGCGCTGATGCGCTACACACAAACGAGTGTGCTGATGCGCTACACATAAACGAGTGTGCCACACACAAACCAGTGCGCTGATGCGCTACACACAAACCAGTGCGCTGATAAGCTACACACAAAACAATGCGCTGATGTGCTACACACAAAACAATGCGCTGATGCTACACACAAACGACTGCGCTGATGCTACACACAAACGATTGCGCTGATGCGCTGCACACAAAGAGAAAGATATCTGTAATAACAAATGGTCGTCGACAAATTGAGCCCTCTTTAATATCGTCCCATGTCCTTATTAATTGGGCGTAATTTATGCATTTAATGAAGTTGAAAATTGGTAACTGAAACAAAAAGGAGGCGAAAATTTATTTATAAAATGATGTTATAATAATAAAAATGTTTGGTCAGCGACGGGGAAGCCTAACGCTTTAACATGTTCTTTTCTTGAAAAGTGAAATATTGCTAAATGAATGTACAACACAATCAATCAATCAATCAATCACTATTTCCTGGTGTTGAATGTTACAGTGCAATCCCGATTAATACTGGAGCGTTTGACAAATAGATTACCTCCTTGAAAGTAATGAATATTATAATTTCGTTCATGTTGATTTGAGGAAAAACAACTCGATTTCCGTTGCGCTTATAAAAGATTTGTATACAAATAATAAAATTATTGTTATTATACAACCCACTTGTAACAAATTGCATTGTGCATATTGATTTAAGTCTGTATTAATGGAGTGAATGTGATTACTGCTAGACAAGTATGCGTTATATTGAGGTTCGTACAAGCAGGAAATGTGTTATAATGGTCAGATTATGTGCATATGTCAACATAGACACGAAAGCTGTTAGTTTGATTGACATTCAGATATGCAGTGGTAATTGATTACATACATGTGAATTGACATTTATATCTCTCAACACCTGGTTGTTAAAAACCCTTCAATCGTTGTTACTAAAAAGTAGCATGCATCTGCTGACCCCAATTAATTTCGTGGTCCATTCTAACCAAAAGTCTGGTCAAATTTAAAATTTTGCACCAGCTCTTAATTGAATGCTTGAAGTACACCATACGGAATTGTTATGGAAATCGGTCGCTGGTTTTTGCCGTATCAGTCCACCGGCAGGAATATTAAATCTTGAACTTCAGACAATTTGCGACTTCCTGTTGAAAAAATGGCAATTTAGAACGTTCGAAGGCAGGCACTCTTCAATGCGAAAATACTACTTGAGCATTTTAAAATAGAAAGAACACTTAAAATAATACGATTTTTGATTATATGGAATATTCATACACCAAGTGGTAAGATTTCAGTATTCTCCAGAGCTGTCAAGGGGGTATGGGCTCCAAGAGTGAGACGGAGGGTGTGTGCGGAAGTAGCCACAATATTTTTTTTCAGACCTAAAGTGGGGCATTCTGATAGCATTTCAGATGGTCATAACGAGGAATTTAAAACAAAAATTTTCATTAAAAAGGGAAAATTTAAAATAAGCTGTCATATCTGTTACCTCCATTGAAAAAAAAAGAAAGTATGAATGAATGTGCAGAACAATCCCCAATTTTTGGTTTTCTTACTTTGAAAAGGCTGTTTTATATATTTGGAATCTATTTTTTCCAACATTTTAAAAGGCGTGACATTAAGAGTGGTGAGCGTGAGAGTGTGATTTGGTGTTGGGAAGCGTGACTCTCACGCCGAAAGCGTGGGACTTGACAATTAAGTCTGATTCTCTAACGAGGCTGTGTCGAGTCAGAGAACCATTGAAGTTTTATTCAAGTGAAATATCTATAACTGCATTTCAAAGATATTATTCTCCAAAATTTATAAATGACTCGGCATTTTTTTGACGTCATAACTACAAGTAGATGTCTTGGCAATGCGATGCAGAAAAATCAGTGAAGAATGTCACAAATGTGAGGAGCAGCACTAAAGAAGTGAACCATGGATTGTCATCAACACACCGGACATCGAATGATTTCTGAATGCAATGACTGCAGTTGATTATTTCGAAACTATGTCCTGCTATTACAGATTCGCAAACAGTTAAAAAATATATGGAAATATGAAGCCTAAGTAGTAAAAACTCAATGGTACAGTCATCAGTGCATGTTTCAAAATAATACTGTAGAACTGGTTTTTAGTTGTAGGGTAATGATACAGTTATTTGAATACAAACTTGTTATCTCGAGATTTAGAGCGACAAAACAGGTTTAAATCCACAGTTTTTATCTCGAGATTTTTTCCAAGATTCTTCGAGACGAAAACCAAATACACAAAGAAAATAAAACTTTGACAGGAACAACAATTACAAAGTGTTCCTCGAATTTGATATACATGTTGTTGTATGCAGTACAAACAATTTGTTAATCAATCATTTGTCAAAACATGTATTATATATAAATTTATTTTTCCTAGAGTGCATTAATTGTGATGTTTAGGGAAGAAGAAATACAAGATATAGTGTTATTTGATTGGCATACGAATGCAATAATTATTGAATGTTTGCATGTGAACCAACTATTTACACTGAAGAAGAAAACATATCATATCAGGTCGAACTACTCATTGCAGTTTCTGTGTTAGGTAAAGACTTACTGCATCACAATGAAACTACCGAGAAGGTTGACCCTTATAGACTCATAATTCAAAACTAGATGTTGTATTTCACTGGGATCCTATGATTTATATTTTACATTAAACCGAATTTTGACTTGGCAATGTATACACGTGTAGAAGATGATAATCACTTTCACCTAGCATCTCATGTTACCTTTGTTGACATCAAGTTCGTGGTCCTTGTGCTTGGCTCTATCTTCTATCTGATCTATCTGATCCGGTGTGTAATAATCTGATACAGAATGTAGAAATCTGATACAGTGTGTAGTAATCTGAAACCATATGTTGTAATCTGATACAGTGTGTAGTAATATGATACAGTGTAACCTGATACAGTGTGTAGTAATCTGATACAGTGTATAGTAACCTGATGCGGTGTGTAGTAATCTGACACAATGTAATCCGACACAGTGTGTAGTAATCTGATACAGTGTGTAGTAATCTAAAACAGTATATTGTAATCCGATAGAGTGTGTAGTAATCTGATACAATGTAGCCTGATACAGTGTGTAGTAATCTGATACAGTGTATAGTAATCTGATGCAGTGTGTAGTAATCTGATACAATGTAACCTGATACAGTGTGTAGTAATCTGATACAGTGTATAGTAATCTGATGCAATGTGTATAGTAATTTGATGCAGTGTGTAGTAAACTGATACAATGTAATCTGATACAGTGTGTAGTAATCTGATACAGTTTGTAGTAATCTGAAACCGTATGTTGTAATCTGATACAGTGTGTAGTAATCTGATACAGTGTGTAGTAATCTGATTCAATGTGTAGTAATCTGATACAGTGTGTGGTAATCTGATACAGTGTGTAGTAGTCTGATTCAGTGTAAAGTAATCTGATACAATGTGCAGTAATCTGATACAATGTGCAGTAATCTGATCACAGTGTGTAGTAATCTGAAACAGTATGTTGTAATCTGATACAGTGTGTAGTAATCTGATACAGTGGGCAGTAATCTGATGCAGTGTAATCTGATACAATGTGTAGTAATCTGAATAAATATGTTTAAACTAAGAGTCTCGATCTAAATAAAATCATTTGTCCTGAAAACTAGAAGCATTACTTCACAGCTAAATGCAAATCTGTAATGAAGCAGTATAATCAAGATGTTATAATAATGAGTTGCCAAAAATATTAAGAATCAAATATGCTGATATCAAATACTTATATAATTATATATGAACAGGTGGTAGAAAGTTTTGAAGTATCAGTAAATAACATTTTGAGCGGAACTGAATTGCTCGGAATAAAAATAGTTTCTTTTAAATCAACATTTTGTACGTATGTTATACAATGATCTACAATTAAAGTGTAAGAAGTCAATATAATGTTAGATTGACCTGGGAAGGGGGTATCGACCGAGGATGAAATCCGAGGTGGAAATGTTTTTTCAGGTCGATATAACATCGTATCGACCCCATTCACGGACTAAAATTGTTATTTTATTAATTTAGAGTAGCACAAAATAGGTTTTATCCGTGGCCTAAACAATTGAAGGTAAGATATTATTGTGTAGTAATCTACGTAGTGTGTGTCGACATGTAGGGATCAATTTAGTCGTCTTGCGTCTACGTTATATCCGTCTCACATTTTAGTAGCACTTTTCTAAGCAATTACAATTATACAGCCACTTGAAAATTTATATGTGACTTAAGTATGGGGTTCAACATTGCACTTGTCGAATTCAGGTCTGTCGGACACATACTTCCTATTTACGAGGCTTGTTTAGGGGGTCTCAATATCCCATTTTCCATAGTCAAAATATCCCATATCCCAGTACTTTTTGTCTCAAATATCCCATATCCCATTAACAAAAGTCATAAATATCCCGTATCCCAATATACCCTAAACAAGCCTCATTTACCTCCACTTGGAATATTTTCAACAAATACTGTCAATGGTAAAAATTTTTGTAACAATTTTCTCAGCAACTACAAATCACAGCTACATGAAATTGTGTATGTGACTTAAGTTTCTCATATCGAAATCAAGTCTTGCAGACATCTACTTCCTGTTTACCAACATAGAATATTTTCAACAAATATTGTCAATGGTGAAAATATTATCTCGTAACGATTTTCTCAGCAACTACAGATCACAGTCACTTGAAATTTTTTATGTGACTTGAGTATGGAGTTCCATATATTGCGCTTATTGAATGCAAGTCTGACGGACACCTATTTCCTGTTTAATTACTGACTTGGAATATTTTCAACTAATACTGTCAATGTTAACAATTTTCGTAACACTGCTAGCCTAAATAACTACAAATCACAGCCATTTGAAAATTTGTATGTGACCTGGGTATGGGGTTCCATAAAGCGCTTATCGAATATGGGACTTTCGAGAGAGGAACTCTCGTGTAATTGAAGGCGGAAACGATCGCCTCAAATACCAGTAAGACGGAGTGACTGGATTCTTTACCTATTGGAATAAACATATATCGCATAAAAACAAAATATTTATGAAATTGAAGTGTATATTAATAATTGTTCTTACATGACAATTCTTTAACTAATTTCTAATTGACTAAAAACAAGTAACCTCAACCGCTATAACCACCCTTAGCTCAACAGTGTTCATTAATTAGCGATTCCCTCTCAATGTAATGATGTTTTGATTTTTTCGTGTAGTATCAGAACTATATTCCGGATTGAACACGACTCAGAAGTCACGTATTCAAGTCTGTCGAACACCTACTTCCTGTTTACCGACATGGAATAATTTCGACTCATATTGTCAATGGTAAAATTTTCGTAACACTTTTTTAGTAACTGTAAATCACATCTACTTGAAATTTTGTAAGTGACTTTAGTATGGGGTTCCATAATGTGCTTATTGAATTCAGATCTGTGGTATATCTACTTCCTGTTGAAATATTAACAAAAAATTAATACACATAAAAGTCAAAATACTATGAAATAATTGCAGTGTGTATGATATATAATTAATTCTTAGAAAATCCATCAAAATGAATGAAATATAAGATTTTTTTTTTTTATCTTTTTACAAACATTTTATCAAATTTCTCGAACGATATCAAATTAATAAAATGAATCAAAATCGTTTTAAGAAATTCGTGTTTTAAATGTGGATTTCTGGTTTAATTATTTTTTATATATTTTTATATTTTTTTTATTATCTTTTATTTATTTAATTTTTTTTTAATTTTTATATTTATTTTTTGTTTCTTTTTTTTATGTAAAATTGTACCTTTTTGCCCTGTAAAAGACATCAATGGTCTATTATTTTCTAAAGTACAATGTTATCCAGAAATAGAGAGTATGCACATATGAATATTTTCTACTGCAGTTGAGATCCCATATTTTGGAAAAAAGTAGGTAGTTAATTGTTGTTTTTATGTTTTTTAATGTTTTGATTTTGAATAACATTCCATAACATCTTAGCCAAAGTAGAAAAAGAAGAGCTTTGTTCATTTGCGATAAGGAAGGGAGAGCTTTGATCATTCACGATAAAGAATGAAGAGCTTTGTTCCTTTATAGTAAAGGGAGAATAGCTTTGATCATTTACGATAAACAAAAATAAAGAGTTTTGATCATTCACGAGAGTTAATTTTCTCTGATGAAAAGTTGGAAGATATTTGTCCCTTCATAGCAAAAGAATGAAAGCTTGATTTCTCCACAGTAAAGAGGTATGAGCTTTAATTATTTCTCCAGAGTAAACAAGAAAGAGCTTTGTTCATTCGCGATCAAGAAAGAAGAGCTTTGATCTTTCACGACTAAGACGGAATGGACCGATTCAGAAACTCCTCTAGACCTTCGTATCTAATGAAAACAATATGGCGGCCAAACGTCCTCGTAAATATTTACCAATAATGCATTAGAATTTCTGAATCGGTCCATTGTTATGTTCCTCTACAGCAACGAGTAAATAGCTTGACTTCTCCAAAGTCAACAAGAAAGTTTTGATCATTCACGACAAACATGAGAGATATTTGATCATTCAAGGTGGAAAAGGAGGAGCTTTGACCGTCCTCGGTATAGAGGAAAGAGCTTTACTTCTCTAAAGTAAACACGAAAGAGCTTTGTTCCTCCATAGTAAAGAGTGAATAGCTTTTTGTTTCTCCAAAGTAAGGCGAGAAGAGCTTTAACTTCTCCAAAGTAAACAAGAAAGAGCTTTTGGTCATTCATAGTGTAGAAGGAGGGGCTTTGTTCCTCCACAGTAAAGAGGGAAGAGCTGTAATTTGATCAAGCAAAAGCTAATTGTTCCTCAGCAGTACAACAGAAGAGCTTTATTTCTCCAAAGTAAACAAGAGATAGTTTTCTTCATTCACGATAAGCAAAGAGAACTTCGTTCCTCAACCGGTGCCAAAAAACTTTTAGTTCTGAGTTATGTCCTCAATGGATAGAGAGAAAATTTGTGTCTCTGCAAAAAAAGATGAGAGAAAAACATGCTAGTCATTTAATGATCGAATTCCTATAGATTTTGATTCATTATATTTATCCTGTTATGACTTAACATTGTATTTAGTTGTAGTCCCTGCAACAGTATCAAATCATTTGAATTTTTGATTGACCAGTGAATCCTTATGTACTATTATGTTTCTGCCCCTGTTTTTCATTGATATACTAGTATATGTACTACTTTACATAATTTCTCTATAATTACAGTTTTATTTTGACAGATAAATTGTAGGTATAACATCAGTACAATCTTCTGGTGATGAAGTGCAATAACTGTAATCAAAAGATGTGTTTCCTTGATACAGACAAATGCACGACTTTTACCCTTGTGTCAATGTACTGTTGACGCACGGAAACGGCAAGAACAATGGAAGTACAAGTTAATGCATTTATTCATCAATCAGATGTGCTTTCTGACAGGTGATCATATCGTGTCTAATATTTATTTTATTGGCAGATTTTAGATTATAAACAGTTGAAAAACGTTTATTCAACCAAAAGTTCCAAACCAGTTTACATTTTCAAAAAAATGTTTATTCAACTAAAGTCATGCACATATTCAAAAAA
>MJUU01049316.1:84979-96906 GCA_002080025.1 Modiolus philippinarum
TAGGTATAACATCAGTACAATCTTCTGGTGATGAAGTGCAATAACTGTAATCAAAAGATGTGTTTCCTTGATACAGACAAATGCACGACTTTTACCCTTGTGTCAATGTACTGTTGACGCACGGAAACAGCAAGAACAATGGAAGTACAAGTTAATGCATTAATTCATCAATCAGATGTGTTTTCTGACAGGTGATCATATCGTGTCTAATATTTATTTTATTGGCAGATTTTAGATTATAAACAGTTGAAAAACGTTTATTCAACCAAAAGTTCCAAACCAGTTTACATTTTCAAAAAAATGTTTATTCAACTAAAGTCATGCACATATTCAAAAAATGTCTATTCCACCAAATATTCACGGAAAATGTTTATTCAACCAAAAATCCCAGTTTATATATTCAAAAAATGTTTATTCCACCAAATGTTCCAGTTTACACATTCAAACCAAACGTTCCAGCTTACAAATTCAAATGCACCTTAGAAGTTGCCATGACTACCATTGTGTATATATGTAGTTTTTTCATATCGTTCATGCTTGGCGAACACTATCAACTGTGAATGCACGTGTAGGAAGAAATGCCACGCTTCCTGCAAGTTTAAGAACCCTTGTAGCAAGCTTTTTTTGAGTGGTCCGTAGACCGCGTGATCGGCTACAAGGCTAAATTCTCCGCCCTTTTCGATTTCACCCTACTTTTCCAGTGGCTGTCAGAATTTCCCGTCCCATTGCCCTTTCCATACCCCAAAGTGATTATTTATCAACAAACTTGTTCTCGTCTTGATATAGCTGAAATATTGCTGAGTAGACGTTAAACAATATTCAATCAATCAATCAACTGTGAATGAAAGTTTTACACTGGAGAGAAGTTCAGGGCTAACGAAGGAATATTTCAGTTTTTTAAAAGAAGAAGCTATTTAAGGACTTTTATTAATGTCTTTCTCACGTGTATCCTGTGACCGTTTAAAGTTGAAAACCCCTGACTAAGTGAAGCTGATGTATAAGGTTTTGAACCTGAAGATATATATCTTTTACTAATCTCCACTTATCTATATTAACCAAAATGAAGATTTACCCTAGACTCCAAATGCAACAAGATATGCTAAAATAAACTTCTTTGTTCCTTCCCTTATTAAAATTTGTTTCAATTTATTTACAATAAATATTTTTTTTCAACAGAATAAATATTAAAATATTACAGTGTTTATCTAGTAATGGAATAAATTGTTCCAAAGTGAACTATCATGCAAATGTATATGATATTTCTTCCTCGATTTCTTCCTGACGAACTTTTGTCAGGCGGTACAAATAAATGTTGACAATATAGTCATTTACCTTATAAGTCGAAACTTTAATTAACTTCAGTTGACATTTATATATATTGAAGGCTGACAAACTTACCTTTTCTGATAAAAGCATAAAAAAAACCTCTTTAAAAAATCACTTTCACAGTTTGTTTGGTCCTGGAAAAATTACTTTCACACTTTGCAAGTTTCATGCAGTTTGGTGCTGTAAAAATTGCTTTCTCAATTGTCTTTATACGCCAAACATTGGCCAGAAATGCATTAAGAATGTTTTTATCAACAGTTTGATATAATTTGGTTACTGATGATAGATATGCAAATAAACAATCAGTAAATTGGATATACTGTATTGACTGGTACGGTTCTCACTTAATGTCTTAGTATCTCTCGGACTAGATAATTGGATGAAAATTGAAGGTTTAATTAACTACTGATAGTATTTAGTTACATTTGGGATGAGGAAGTTGGTTATGTTGATCTAACGATATATCCATATTGTCCGAAAATAATTATATTAATTCCATTTTGTAACTTTTTTTCAGTCACATCAAAGCTTATCTTCATAGAAATCAGTTACTTAATGCACAAAGTCATTTTGTATGTAAATTCAAATAAGCGAAAATATATCTGCAGGGAACCATTTTTGTGTACAAAATCAAATAGGGAAGATATATCTGCAGGAAACCATTTTATCATGCAAAATGAAATAGGGAAAATATGTCAACAGGAAACAATTCTGGTATGCAAAATCAAATAAGGAAAATATATCTGCAGGAAACAATTTTAGTGTACAAAAATCAAATACGGAAGATATATCTGCAGGAAACAATTTTAGTATGCAAAATCAAATAAGGAAGATATATCTGCAGAAAACAATTTTAGTATGAAAAATCAAATAAGGAAAATATATCTGCAGGAAACAATTTTAATATGCAAAATCAAGTTAGGAAAATATATCTGCCATAAACAATTTTAGTATGCATAATCAAATAGGGAAATATCGACAGGAAACAATTTTAGTATGAAAAATCAAATAGGGAAAATATATCTGCATGAAACAATTTTAGTATGCCAAATCAAAAAGGGAAAATATATCTGCAGGAAACAATTTTAGTATGCAAAATAAAATATTTTTATGTCGACGAAANCCCATAAAAGGTCAAATTATCATCTCTGGGTTACATTGTTGAAATCAGATTTCCTATAAATCGAATTGTAACATGACATAGTATTCTAATTTAAAACTTTTAATTTTATTATCCACCAATCGTAGGAGTTGCAGTGCTTAATACTGAATACAGCTTTGGGTTCAAAACTGGATCCCTGTTCGAAAGTCAATATTTGCGCACTTGATACCGTCTGGTACGGTTCTCACTTAATGTCTTAGTATCTCTCGGACTAGATAATTGGATGAAAATTGAAGGTTTAATTAACTACTGATAGTATTTAGTTGCAATTGGGATGAGGAAGTTGGTTATGTTGATCTAACGATATATCCATATTGTCCGAAAATAATTATATTAATTCCATTTTGTATTTTTTTTTTCAGTCACATCAAAGCTTATCTTCATAGAAATCAGTTACTTAATGCACAAAGTCATTTTGTATGTAAATTCAAATCAGCGAAAATATATCTGCAGGGAACCATTTTTTGTGTACAAAATCAAATAGGGAAGATATATCTGCAGGAAACCATTTTATCATGCAAAATGAAATAGGGAAAATATGTCTACAGGAAACAATTCTGGTATGCAAAATCAAATAAGGAAAATATATCTGCAGAAAACTATTTTAGTATGAAAAATCAAATAAGGAAAATATATCTGCAGGAAACAATTTTAATATGCAAAATCAAGTAAGGAAAATATATCTGCCATAAACAATTTTAGTATGCATAATCAAATAGGGAAATATCGACAGGAAACAATTTTAGTATGAAAAATCAAATAGGGAAAATATATCTGCATGAAACAATTTTAGTATGCCAAATCAAAAAGGGAAAATATATCTGCAGGAAACAATTTTAGTATGCAAAATAAAATAGGGAAAATATATCTGCAGGAAACAATTTTTGTATGCAAAATCAAATAGGGAAAATATATCTACAGGAAACAATTTTAGTATGCAAAATCAAATAAGGAAAATATATCTGCAGGAAACAATTTTAGTATGCAAAATAAAATAGGGAATATATATCTGCAGGAAACAATTTTAGTATCGAAATCAAGTACTAGTAGGGAAAATATATCTGCAGGAAACAATTTTAGTATGCAAAGTCAAATAGGCAAAATATATCTGCAGGAACATATTTTGGTATGCAAAATTAAATGAGGAAAATATATTTGCAGGAAACAATTTTAGTATGCAAAATCAAATAGGGAAGATATATCTGCAGGAAACCATTTAAGTATGTAAAATCAAATAGGGAAAATATATCTACAGGAAATCATTTTAATGTAAAAAAAATAGGGAAAATATATCTGCAGGAAACTATTTTAGTGCAGAAAATCAAAAATGGAAAATATATCTGCAAGAAACCATTTTTGTATGCAAAATCAAATAGGATAAATATGTCTACAGGAAACCATTTTAGTATGAGAAATCAAATGGGGAAATTATCTCTGTAGGAAGCCATACTAGTGTACAAAATCATATATAGAAAATATATCTGCAGGAAACCATTTTAATGTAAAAAAGTAGCGAAAATATATCTGCAGGAAAATATTTTAGTGTACAAAATCAAATATGGAAAATATATCTGCAGGAAACCATTTTAGTATGCAAAATCAAATGGAGAAAATATGTCTACAGGAAACCATTTTAGTATGCAAAATCAAATAGGGAAATTATGTCTGCAGGAAATCATTCTAGTGTACAAAATCAAATAGGAAAATATGCCTGCAGGAAACCATTTTAGTGTACAAAATCAAATAGGGGAAATATATCTGCAGGAAATCATTTTGATGTACAAAATCAAATATGGAAAATATAACTACAGGAAACAATTTTAGTATGCAATATTTAATAAGGAAAATATATCTGCAGGAAACAATTTTAGTATGCAAAATAAAATAGGGAATATATATCTGCAGGAAACAATTTTAGTATCGAAACCAAATACTAGTAGGGAAAATATATCTGCAGGAAACAATTTTAGTATGCAAAGTCAAATAGGGAAAATATATCTGCAGGAACATATTTTGGTATGCTAAATTAAATGAGGAAAATATATTTGCAGGAAACAATTTTAGTATGCAAAATCAAATTATTTTATAGGGAAAATATATCTGCAGGAGACCATTTTAGTATGTAAACTCAAATAGGGAAATTATATATACAGGAAACCATTTTAGTGTACAAAATCAAATAGGGAAAATATATCTGCAGGAAATCATTTTAATGTAAAAAAATAGGGAAAATATATCTGCAGGAAACTATTTTCGTGTACAAAATCAAATATGGGAAATATATCTGCAGGAAACTATTTTTGTATGCAAAATCAAATAGGGGAACTATGTCTACAGGATACCATTTTAGTATGCAAAATCAAATAGGGAAATTATGTCTGCAGGAAACCATTCTAGTGTACAAAATTCTATAGGGAAAATATATCTGCAGGAAATCATTTTAATGTACAAAATCAAATAGGGAAAATATATCTGAAGGAAACAATTTTAGTATGCAAAATTAAATATGGAAAATATATATGCGGGAAACCATTTTAGTGTACAAAATCAAATAGGGAAAATATATCTGCGGGAAACAATTTTAGTATGTAAAATCAAATTGGGAAAATATATCTGCAGGAAATCATTTTAGTGTACAAAATCAAATATTAGGGAAAATATCTACAGGAAATTCAAAACCATGCAAATTTATATCAACATGTGTTTGATTGGGTGTTGCTTTCAACGAAAAATATATCTGAAAAAAAAAATGCTTTGACTAAGAGCCGATGGTGCCCTGTTTATAAATGAAATTGACAGGTCAGAGCATGTAAATAGATTCTTATAAAGGACATATAAAATGGGAGTTTTTTAACGACGATCTTTTTTGAAATTCTTAAATTTCATTGGTTGAAAGCACTTTGCCGTCTTCTAAGTTTTTTTTCTATCCTAGAGCCTTAACGAGTGACTTCAGACCAATGCATCTCTTCTTACATTGTTTTCTAAAGCTACAGTTCAGTAGATTTTCCACCATATAATTAAAGTACACAAAATAAATTGTGATTTTAATCAAAATAAAACATTAAAGTAAGATGGATATACACATGCAGTACCTTGAAATTCCTACATAGAATACAAGTACAACAATATTGTCGTAAAAATTATCGAGTTCTTCTATTTTTGATTAAAAAACAATCAACATTACTGAGAGCCTTGAGTTTGTATGAGAGGTTGATAATTTCTATTTATTTCAATTCGTACAATATTCCATTAAATTACACAGCTGTCATTCCGTATAGCACTTACAGTGTAATATCATTCCTACTCCGTACGTCATTTACAGAGAATTAGGTTCTGAAGAGATCAGTTTTCTGTGGTACACACTGAACTTGGCAAATATATATATATTTACAAAAGAACTGTAACAGTGGTGCCTCGTTTTGATTCCGGGAGGTTCTGAAGTCGCATTTGTCGGGGTGGTGCGAGGTGGTGCATTGCATATTTGTCAGTACGTGAGGTGGTTCTGTGATTTTGTGCGTTGCCAAAGCTACCAGAGTTGGTGTCGGAAAAGTAGTAAGTAGTGTATGTGGAGCCGGAAGTAATGTCAACGGCTGTTATGTGAGCGGGACCGAAAGTCGCGCGATAAAAGGGATGATTTTGATTTCACAATTACTAATTTCCCCTTTCTTGATGGCTCCATCATACGGGGTGTATATATCTCCACTAGTACGATTCGTCTGTTCTACTCTTGAACACCTTAATGAACGTAACCTTTCTTTCACATCCAAACTTTTACAACAAGGTTACAGATTTCATTAATTGATAAACACATATATGAAGTTTTATAGAAGATATGAACATTTGATATCTTAATATGATGCGACTTGCACACAGCTTATTACTAAGGACATTTCTCACACCTCGTTTTAACGGCGATGTCAAAAACTGATAAAATAAATCCAGAAAAGCTGGGCCGTAACTTACATTCTTTACGTGATAGGGGATATTGACAGGATATTCTTCATAATTCCGTTAACCTGGCTTTGAGGTCCAATAACCTGAAGAATTTACAGGTATACTGGCCTGTCACTGATACTGCCGATGTCTACTGAAATTCATCATGATTCTTTACCAAACCCTTCGGGAAGTTTTGAATTTGATTTTTATTCCGTCGTGAGCCATTAAACAAGTGACCACAGAGCAATACAATATGTTGCAGAAATCTGGAATATTTTGGCATGTGATTGTAGTTTTCTTGTGTAGAAATCTGGAATATTGTGGCATGTGATTGTAATTTTCGGCCATTGTGGGTGTTTCCAGTTGTTATATTTCCTATATTAATAGAACATTTCAAGACTCAGAAGGGATCCCACGGAGGGTATAAGAGCACACAGCCGCGACAGAAGTAAGTGTTTATTTCCTGTTTGCCACCATATTGACCGGAAATGGTGTCATAGATCAACATATAAGAACCGCAGGGATGCTATGGAGAGGTATCGGAACTAATGTTATTTTGTAAAATTCTAACGGAACGTTTGGATCATTGAAAATATTTCTCTGTTACAGACAGTATTAATCAGTGCCCACTCGGATCTATCAAAACCTTCACGATTACCAATCTTAACACCCACTAACAAGCAGCAGGAGACACCCCTGCTATCTACCCCAGCCACCTAGTACCTGCAATAAAGAAAAAATAAGCACGTGAGTACAGTCGTAAGTAACTCTTGAACAACTTGAACAAACTCTTGAACAAACTCGGTAGTATGTGAGCAGAGTTGTAATCAACTCATGAGTGTCTCGAGCTGTATTTTAAGCTCCGTTTTTTTTTTAAATTTCCAAATTCGTGCAACGAAACTCGAGAGGTGAAGACCTCTGAAAGGTTATATCACTGCGATAGCTGTAACTATCATACCAATTGACAGTCCAATCTTTCTCATCACAAGCAATCACATCATAATATAGAGCAAGAGATGGACAGACAACAGGATATAGAAACGGACTCTTAAAATGTTTGAGGAAAGCCATGTTACTGCAGAATCTGAATATGTCATAGGTGGGAAATCTGAAGAAAAGACTTGGAATCACCATGGAATATTATAGGAATTGATGCAAACCGGTCCGAATGTGAAAAAAGGTTGACGTCGGACATGAGCAAGATAAAGCACTCAATTTTGGATATAAAATATGTTCCAGAAATACATAGATACGATTAAAGATGTTTATTTCAATAGTGTACTCTGGATGGAAGATATGCTGAGACTCGGTGCATAGAAAGACAAAGAGGACGTCCAATTGCTTGAAAGAGAGGACTTAGATAATAAAGAAGCCTGGAAGTATGCTGTAGATAAAAGCGATATTTGTTTGATGGAGTATTGAATTAGTACTACCCACAATCGACTGAAAACAGCGACTCCATATTAAGATAAATCAGAGCCATTATGGAAAGGAGGGAGAGGGGTAATGCAGCCTATAACTATCCAGTTACCTGGTCAAATGCAGAGTGACCCTTTAACAGTTTAAAGCAATGGTGGATTAATTCGCATCTCATCTGGAATATTTGTGTGGCAAGCTTAGCAACGCAGCAAATCCAATCACAACAATACAGCAGCACCGAAACGGCAGCAAATCCCATCAACCCAGCACAGGAACAATTTAGTCAAATGAGCACGTGAGTACTGTCAAGATGATACTAGTGAGTTCAATAATCATAATAAAGCAGCATTAGTTAATCTTTATTACTAAACACCCCAGAACACCAAGACTTAAAACAAAAGGTAAAAGCCACTTCCGTTAGGGCGTGCGCGCTCCAATAACTCTCCATGTGACCCCTGGGCTTACGTTGATCTTGACATGCAGAAAATAAACACTCACTTTCGGTCGTTCATGCGCGCTCCAATACCTTTCCAAAGGATCCTTGTAAAGTGATGTTTCCGATCAATTTGGCGGTATACAGGAAAAAACGCCCCTTTCCGGTTCACGCTCTTATACCTTCCCACAACAACCTGTGGAATTTTATGTTTATTTATTACGTCATTCATTCAATATATGATTAAAGGGAAAGAAACGCCTACTTTCGGTTGCGCAAAATCGCTCCAATACTTGTCATAGGACTCTGTGGGGTGTAATTTTGATTCATGACAACGTTTCCGGTCAATGTGCCAAACAAAAAATAAAGGCAACCCCTGATTGAACATGCCAATACCTTACCACAGTTGTCTTATATTGATCTATGACATCATTTCCGGTCAATATGACAAAGGCAATAAAAATGCCCATTTCCGATTGCGTATGTGCGCTCAAGTACTTCTACATAGAACTCCTGTGGAGCTCATGCTAATCAATAACATCAGTTCGTGGCGGTATACAAGAAATAAACATCGACTACCGGTCTGGCGCGCTGTAATGCCTTCCCAGAACACCAATGTCGGTTCACGATATTGTCTATGACGTTATTTCCGATCATTATTGTTACTTAGGGCTTCAAATTAGGCTAATTTCAGTTCCGGTCCAATGAAATCCGGGCCTTTCACGTGACTTCCAGTTCCAGCCTTTAATGCTGACATCAATTCGAGCTCCATGTGTACACTTCTTACTACTTTCCCGGTACCATATCTGGTTGCTGTAGCAACTCAGTACCTCAAAGCACCACCTCGCAACACCTCCGAAAAATACCGGTACGCAACTGACGCACCACCTCTCACCATCCGAACAAAAATACGACTTCAGAACCTCCCCTATATTACTCCTGACGCTCACATACAAACAAATTTAGTCGGTTCGTTTCAATAGGATCTGATTTCTTTCTGAAAATGATATGAAACAAAATGATAAAGCATAATGACTTCAATTATTATTATAATCTAGTAGCTTTCTATTTGTTTGCCTTTTTTATTCGTTTTTCAATTTTATTTTATTGCCTGTTCCTTCGACGTTCGTTTATTGTCGACATTTTAGTTATACATGAACTACTAGAAAATCACTTGGTAAAACAATGTATTAGCTGCAATAATGACTATAAACAATATAAAATCCGATATTTATTGATTGAATAGTGTGACATTAGAAGCTTTCATAACAGATATGTGATAGAAGTTAGTTAGCAAATTCTATCAAATTAATTTTTTGTTATTACCACTCATATTTTCGACATTTGTCCATAAAATTACAAACCTGTCATCTCTGTATTAGAAGGCACCAATATTATTATGGTTTATTGGCATATTATCCTTAATCAAACAAAAATATTCAATAAAATTAATGCAAATCATAAATCCTTGTTGTTTTTTGCCGACCTTCAATTTTATTAATTTTGTATTACATTAGACGTATGATAGAAACGGTTCCACTTAGTTTGTTTATTCTGTCCCGACATAACATTTTGTATCGGTTATCTTAATCGAACATATTTTGGTTATCCTGCAATAACATGTTTCGGTTATCGTGATCGCACACAAATTGGTTTTACTGTTCCGACACGAATCCATATATGAGTTATCCTGTTGTAACATTAGTCGGTTAGCTTGTTCAGACATAGTTTGAAGTTATCCTACTAGAACATTAGTCAGTTATCTTGTTCAGATGTAGTTTAGTATTGGTCGATTATCTTGTTCCAACACACTTAAGTTATTCTGTTATAACATAAGGCGATTATTTTGTTCCGACATACTTTAGTTATTCTGTTATGATCTGTTATAACATAAGTAGGTTATCTTGTTCAGATAAAGCTTGGTTATCCTGCTATAGGATATATCGATTATCTTGTTTTAATAGATAAAGTTAAAATGTTTCGAAGATGGTCGGTTATCTTGAAAAAGAAATGAAATAGGGTGAATGTCAAGGAGACAACATCCCATATCCAGATTAAAACGACCCATATCTTGTTCAGGCATAATTTAGTTATCCTGTTTTGAGGAGTTTCGGTTATCTTTTTCAGACATAATTTGCTTATCTTGTTTTATAACATGTGTCGGATATCTGTTCGAACATAAGTTCTTATTCATATCCTGTTTTATAACATATCTCTGTTATCTTGTTAAAACATAGTTTGATTACAGCACGTGTTTATCTTCTTTAGACATTTTTTGTTATCCTGTAATTTCATGTTTCAACTATCTTGTTCAAACATAGTTTCAGTTTATTCTCGGAGTCCTGTTCCTACAAGTGTCGGATATCTTATTCAATCGTGTGTCATACACAGTATCGTTATCTTATTTTAAGGAGTGTCTTTTATCTTGAACAGACATGATTTGGTTATCTTGTTTTGACGAGTTTTGGGTATCTTGTACAGACATACTTTGGTTATCTTGTTTTATAACACGAGTCGGTTATCTGGTTCATATATAGTTTGGTTATGTTGTTTATCTTGTTCAGAAAAAGTTTGGTTATCCTTTATATAACATGTGTCGGTTATCTTTTTTTAGACAGAGTTTGTAATACATCCTTTTACCATGTTAGTAGGATATTTTGTTTGGACATAGTTTGGTTATGCTGTTCCGACATTTTTCAGTTCATTTATTTAACATAGACTACCTGGCCTGTTCCGGCATGTTTTTTTTTATCTTCTTCGGGACAAAGTCTGCTTGCTTGATAACCATGTCTGACATGGAAGGGTGTAGTTTGATGTCCATATTGATGATACAAAACAAAAATGGTATAGTTGGTACATTTGTAAAAAACACAAAAATATACAAATTAAAAAACACTCTCGTCCTTTCCATTTTCTTCTCCGTATTTCAGCCCGGTAGTCCCATAGTCGAAGGCCATACGTCCGAAACGTTGGGCAGTCTTCCCTTCTTTGCATTTTTTGTCATTTTGATGTGTTTTTAAATTTGTATATTTTTGTGTTTTTTACCTTTTAATCGTGGCCAACTATACCATTTCTATTTTGTTCCATAGTTAATCGCACAACATATATATTTTTTTATTTTTGTTTACATATTGATGATAAATTGTTTCTCATCAAATATACCCAATACTGGAAAACTAGTGTTTTATTGGAGTTTGTGGTGGAAGCTTCTCAGTATTCATGGTCAGACTATAACTTTTCCTCAGTTCCTCGTGTTTTATTGGACTTTGTGGTGGAACCTTCTCAGTATTCATGGTCAGACTATAACTTTCCTCAGTTCCTCATGTTTTATTGGACTTTGTGGTGGAACCTTCTCAGTATTCATGGTCATACTATAACTTTCCTCAGTTCCTCGTGTTTTATTAATATTGGACTTTCCGGTGGAACCTTCTCAGTATTCATGGTCAGACTATAACTTTTCCTTAGTTCCTCATGTTTTATTAATATTGGAGTTTGTGGTGAAACCTTCTCAGTATTCATGGTCAAACTATAACTCTCCTCAGTTCCTCGTGTTTTATTCGACTTTGTGATAGAGCCTTCTCAGTATTCATGGTCAGACTATAACTTTCCTCAGTTCCTCATGTTTTATTGGACTTTGTGGTGGAACCTTCT
>MJUU01049316.1:111443-125747 GCA_002080025.1 Modiolus philippinarum
TAAGCAGTATCTAGTGAAGTCTATTACCGCTTCCAATCATGAACCCTTCAAGTTTTCCCGGCTTCATTCTCACTTAAATGGAAAGGCTTTTTTTTATTTCACCCACTTAGATGGAAAGGCTTTTTTATCTCACCGTCTTAAAAATTGCATTTTGTTGCATCATATTAAAAATTGTCTTTGAAATACGTAATAAAATATATGATGACCCTATAACATCCCGGTCGTGGACGAATCTGCTGGTGGATGAACAGCTGTCACAGCAACACTAGCGCCATCTGTTGTCATAATTCAATCATACGTGTTTTTTCCGCCACGTTTATTTTAAGCACATAAAAACAAAAATACAAAGACAAAAGTTAAAAGATAAAATATAAAAGTTAAAGAATGATGCACAATGAATACTTACTTTGAACATTTCTCTTTCAAATTATAAAACATGAAATTTTTCGAAATTAACACGGTAGATATAATGTCGCGAAAGAAGAATTTAGAACTTAACGAACAAAGCATAGAAATGGGAACATTTAAAGAAAGAACATAAAATATAACAAATTGAGTTTTAGAAACAATAATATAAAATATAAAAACTGCAGAAGTCGGGATGAAATAGGAACATTTAAAGAAAGAATATAAAATATGATAAATTAATATCCTAGAATCTATAATATAAAATATAAAAAATGCAGAATTATGGATAAGGAAAGTGAAAACAATAAAAAGAGAAGATAATATTTACAGCATAGAATTTCTCTGGTGGCAGAAATACCCCTCCATAAATAATTGCATAAAATTTTATGAGATTTATATTAGAATGAAAAGAGTCATGATTTGTGTCTTATGTAAAAAAAATACAACTTATTAATATTTTTTTGTTTTGATTTTTTTTAAATAATAATTATCTATTTTCAAATCAAATATATAAAATAGATTAAAAACAAGTAATAAAATTGATCACCTGTACCCTAATTAAAATCAGTGAAGCAGAAGAACAATTTTATGACCCCTCAAAAATTGTCAGATTTTGGATTTGGGACATGTCTGACAGGGACATTTATCATCATATGACTCTGCCTGCACTGTATATAAAATTAATCAAAAATATAGAGATACATATAATATCTCAGATTTCATTTCAGTATTTTGTTTTAGATAGACATATCATTGTTTTAATTTGCTTTTTGCCATAGTCCTAATATTTTCTGTGCAGTTACCATGCTAGCCTAGTTAATTCAACAATAATAAAGAAAGAAATACATGTAACTTCATTTTTATGAAAAATGTTTATTTTATTTGTTTGAAAACTGTTTGATAATAATGCAATGTGTCTTTTTTTTTTTTAAATATAACCCCCCAAAAATGAGATTAGTCAATTAGTTACCTAAAATATGTAAAACTGGAAAAATTATTGATTCAATATTAATTTCAACAGTGTTATTTATTAACAGTGTTCCGACTAACCCATTTTTGAAGGGCACCACGCCCTTGGTGCCTTTGCAGCGCCCCCGATGCCCTTTCAGCGCCCCTGATGCCCTATGCAGTGCCCTTCATGCCCTTAACATCACCCTTTCTGTCCTCATCCTTTATTTCAAGATCGTATGTGGTCATTTTGAGAGTTACAAATCGGCAAACATTTGTAAATCAATTATCTATTTATGGCCTTAGTAATTAGTGTTTAGATAGTTGTAACATCTGATTGACCTGTCACTTTATGGTAATTGCCCAATTAATAACTTTATTACACCTTTCCTGTTAATTAAAGAATTATCTGAGCCGTTAATTAACTCCATCGGCAATTTAAAATGTCAGCCATTTACCTGTGCTTTCTTCTGTCACGTGCAGTGAATGAGTTATACTTTGAATATAAAATTCTTTCTTTTTACAATTCTTGAATGAATTAGAACATCTCAATGCAAAATAATTTACCCTGTTCTAAATATATTATTTCATTTACCACACGTGGTTGTGGCTTTGAGTTATTTCCCTTTAATTTTTCATCTGAAGTATTTCAATTTTATTCCCCTTTTTACAGCCATACAGCATTTTTCTAAATTTGATTGATAGTCAAAAATTATTCTGCTTCAATTTCAAACAAGAAGCAAACAACAACAAACATAATTTTAAATTATTTGCAAATATTTTTTTCTTTTTATTAGCTAAATCGTATTGTCTTCATTTTGAAATTTAAAATTTCAATTCCTCTTCCTAATTGTAAAAGAAGATTGCCAGGATAAAAATACTCTACTAGCTTCCATTAGAAGATGGTACAAGTTCTAATGGTATAATAGCCAATGGAACAGAAATGCATTCTAATTCTATCTTAAGGATGTAGTAAGGTGAAATTTTATAAATCTACGATTTTAGATTGATACCCTAAATGGAAAGAGCATTGTTAAAGAAATACAAATATTGATAGGTTATGGGCCTTGTTTTCAAGATAAAAAATGGCGGGAAAGGCTCTCTTGGACTTTTACCTTAGTATAGCATGGTCACAATATTGATTTGCTTCACATGGAAGGAAAATCTACAATCTAATAAAATCTTGCTTACTTACTTAAAATGAGCTTCTGAAGACTTTGATGACCAGAAAATTGGGTGTAATGGGGCAAAATATTTTACACAGTAATACTGGATAAAATCAGAGAAATCCGAATGACTTTTACAAATCGCAAAAACCTCACCTTACTACATCCTTAAAAGTAATACAATTGCATTATGATACAACTTTTGAATTAACTATTACCACACTTAAGCGCCCTTTCCATGTAATGATATAAAAAGTTTAATAATCATTTGAGTAAAATGGCATCTGCATAAAAAATGCTCTGATTGCCTTGTGGTTTTACCCTACAGCTTTCTTTTGGAAATTTAATGTACCTTGAGAAAATAAATGACAATGGGACAGAACTAAATAATTCTTGATCTATCTCAAAAGTAACATGTTTACAGTACTAACATATTACCAGTATATATAAGAGGGGACAGTAGGGTTTCTTTTACAGGCTAACAATCTTAAATTTTCTCCAAAACAGTTAATAACCAGCTGAAACTGAAAAGATCTTGCCCCCTCATATAAATATATATGAATGTTTTTTTTTGCTGATAGTGTTTTGTACGTCTTTTAAATTATCGATCATCGCACGTAAGTGCCCATTTCCTATTTCAGTCAGCACACTAAAGTGCCCTTTTCAGGACTGGTGCCCTGCCCCTTTTAAATCCTAGCTGGAACACTGATTAAGAGAATTATCACAGCATGTGCATCTCTTTCACTACTGTAATGGTAGATTGATCACATGACACAATAATGGCAGCCTCCTTGTTATCTAGGTCACATCTGAATAAACCTGTCTATAGCCAGTAAAAATCGACTGAGCTAATGGAATATTTCTTCAGCTCAATTGGTTAGGCGGCTGGCTGGAGTGCTAGAGGTCCCTAGTTCGATCCCCAGTGATGACACATGGCAATTTTGTGAGGAGAATCATGCTCTCCAGTTACATTTGGCGCCCAGCAAAAAACCCATGGTGGTTAGAAGGAGCTAACCAGGGTTTGTGTGTGAGATTTGTGTGAGAGTTATACATTCCAAGTATGACTCTGAGATGGGGGAAGTGTGACAGGACAGCCTACCTGCGTTGTAGTACAATAATGTATCCTGGAGTGCTAGTAGATATATAGCCAGTAAAATCGACTGAGCTAACGGAATATTTCTTTAGCTCATTTGGTTAGGTGGCTGGCTAGAGTGCTAGAGGTCCCGGTGGTGACACATGGCAATTTTGTGAGGAGAATCATGCTCTCCGGTTACAGTACTTAAATTCGCAGAAATTTACAAATAAATAGACAATTTATAGTTAGTTTCTTTAATTATCAACTGTATTTGTACAACGCTTAGAAACAGATTGACATGCGAGCCTTTCAGTCTGTTTCGTGCCGAGTACAAATACATTTGATATCTAAAGACAATACTTATATATTGTTTTTATCCTGCAATACATGTACATAAAACAACTTTGTTTAATGGAAAAAATAATCTAAAAATGAATATTTTGGGGATTTCTATCTGTCGATAAATACCGAAAGTGGGCGTGGCTTAAATCAATATCCTGTATAGTATACAAGATACAGCTGTGCAGGATACAGCAAGACAATAAACGTAGGGCTTTATCTATATAGTAAAAGCTACCATTGCAGGATAAATATATTCAAATGCTGTACAGCTAACATGGATGAACACAAAGTCTATTTTTTTGGGTGGATCATCACTAAGATGACTGATTAGCTCATTCCATGTAGCATGGTGGACGGTCGCAGATGTCCACCTCAGGCCAAATAAAAAAGTAGATATGGTTCCGGACTCCGATACTCTGGTCACTCATCTGAAAAAAAAAAATTGTCAGTGGTTATAGGTCTTTATTTTATTTGATTATATTGTTTTTAATTATATATCAAACTGCACATGTACATATATTGTAATCTACCGTAAAAAGCCATGTATTATCCCCCACATTTTTACCCTAGAAATTATTTACAATGGGGGTGTGGGTTGATACATCAGGATTTGTCAAAGTTTGCTGAAGATCGAATTTTAGTCTCAGTTCAAGCAAAAAGATTGTTGTAAACACTATTGTTGTGAATTGAAAAATCTTAACAGTGATAAAGAATAATGTACATATCTATTTACATATCATCATCCAAATATTTCTGATCATGAAATGTCCACAAACCACATAAGCAGTTAATGTTGATATACCTGTAGCTGACAATGTGCTATTTTTTTTATCACATTGACTCTTGACAATATTTAACATGCTCATGATGCTAGAGATGTAAAAATAGAGGTTTAAATGTCCTATAATTTTATCCCAAAGCAGTTTATAGGGCTTGGAGGCCTTTAAAATAATAAATAAAATGTAAAATAAACATGGATATAACAGTCCACACCTTACCTCCTGATTTGTGATTGCACTAGAATTTCCTGAGGGGAAAAAACTATCCAGTTTTCGTTGCGTTCGAGCTCTTTTCTCTTCAAATACCTGAATACAGTACACATAGCGTGTTTCAGTTACAAAACACATTTTTCACACTGTAAACACCATCAAATGTTGAATTGGTGTAAACACCAGCAAACTTCCTGTTGTTAATTACATAGATATTGACATCAATTTATAAATGTCGGAGTTAACACCAGCAAATCACCAGCAATTCTTGTTGTTTTCCCTCTTGTCAGACTAGGGTGTTTTGTAACTGAAACACTCTATCTGGACTGTACTTCATAAAAAGCTTTGAACAGTAAATAAATACTCCACCAGTTAGTAAACTATGGAAAGACCGACTTACAGTTTCAAAATAACTATTATCTTGCCTCCTATGTCTGCTTAGACTTTGTAGGATGCTATGCTTTGGGAAAGCTTTAATTTAGCTATTAATTCAAAAGCCGACTGCGATAAAAAAGAATCTTTCAGTTACAAAAATATCCAACAAAAAAGCAGGGATGTTTCTGTCTGTTTTTTAGCAGATATCCACTTTTGACAGTCTGGAATTGTCGATAACAATTCTTTTTTTTATAGCAATATTTGGCTTCCGGATGGCCATTTCCACTTAGTTTCATGATTTCATGGTCACCAGAATCATCCCAGAAAAAGGCATAAGTTCCAAGTGAGCGATTCATGCGGTTTCTCATTATTTGCCAAATTTTCTGAGAGAAATGACATACAAACTCGGTACCAAGTACTGCTTTTTCTGATCAGTAGAGTACATCTAGAATGTGGATTTCATTCTTTATTGCTACATTTTCAAGTTTGAAGTTCGAAAATCCAAACAATACCCATTTACATTTTGTGTCGTGCGTTTCTGAAACCATTTGTGCATGTTTGAAGTATGATGTTATTATTATATGTATTACACTTGAAAATAATATATATAATTATTGATGTTTGATGAGGTTAATACCACAATCTAACAACCCAAGAGAAGTGATTATTACAAAAACTGAAAATGGTGGAGGTTATTATCAGATTTTGTGGGTTGCTAAATTGTGGTTTTAACTGAGATTGAAAACCATTAATTGTTTTATCATTGTCTTGCCTGCGTTCACGCAGTGGAGACATACTAGTATAGGGATCACTATCCATTCACTTGCGTTGGCGTCGGCGTCACAAAAATTTCTGTCACATTTTTCTCAGGAACCATGTATCTGAGCCTTCTGTAATTTGGCATGGAGTATCAGTATGGGGACCTATACCAATGTAAGAAAGTTTAGAATCTCTCGCATGACCACCTCCTGTTTGACAGAACTTAGAATATTTTTTGCGTCTTGAAAATTTCTGTCAAGTTTTTCTCACGAACCACAGATCTTCAGTATAGAGTATCAGTATATGGGGACCCATATCATGTAATAAAGTTTTGGATCTCTTGCATGTCAACTTCCTGTTTGATGGAACTTAAAATATTTATGCGGTTTGGCCTCACAAAACATTTCTGTCACATTTTACTCAGGGACCACATATCCCTTCCTTCTGTAATTATACCCCCACTCGCTAGAGAGGGGGGTATACTGGATTCACCTTGTCTGTCCGTTCGTCCGTCCGTCCGTTCGTCCGAAAAAATTTTCGTCACATTTTTCTCAGCTTCTACAAGAGGGATTGATTTCAAAATTGGTATGCAGGCTCTATATGATTAGTTGTAATGAACGTCCTATTTTGAGTCCTGTCGGATGTGTACTTCCTGTTTGACGAAATGTGGACTTAGTTACAAAATGTAGTGAAAACATGAATTTTTCGTCGCATTTTCTCAGCTTCTACAAGAGGGATTGATTTCAAAATTGGTATGCAGCCTCTATATGGTTAGTTGTAAGGAACTTTTTATTTTGAGTCCTGTCGGATGTGTACTTCCTGTTTGAAGAAATTTGGACTTTGTTACGAAATGGAGTAAAAACATGAATTTTTCTTTGCATTCTTCTCAGCTTCTACAAGAGGGATTGATTTCAAAATTGGTTTGCAGCCTCTAAATGGTTAGTTGTAAGGAACGTCCTGTTGGTCCGTCCGTCCATCCGTCCGTTCGTCCGAAAATTTTCGTCACATTTTTCTCAGCTTCTACAAGAGGGATTGATTTCAAAATTGGTATACAGGCTCTATATGATTAGTTGTAAGGAATGTTTTATTTTGAGTCCTGTCGGATGTGTACTTCCTGTTTGACGAAATGTGGACTTAGTTACAAAATGTAGTGAAAACATGAATTTTTCGTCGCATTTTTCTCAGCTTCTACAAGAGGGATTGATTTCAAAATTGGTATGCAGCCTCTAAATGGTTAGTTGTAAGGAACGTCTTATTTTAAGTCCTGTTGGATATGTACTTCCTGTGTGACAAAATGTGGACTTAGTTACGAAATGTAGTGAAAACATGAATTTTTCGTCGCATTTTTCTCGGCTTCTACAAGGGGGATTGATTTCCAAATTTGTAGGCAGTCTCTATATGGTTAGTTGTAAGGAACATCCTGTTTTGAGTCCTGTGGGATATGTACTTCCTGTTTAACGAAATGTGGACTATGTTACGATATGTAGTGAAAACATGAATTTTTCGTCGCATTTTTCTCGGCTTCTACGAGGGGGATTGATTTCAAAATTGGTATGCAGCCTCTATATGGTTAGTTGTAAGGAACGTCCCATTTTGAGTCCTGTCAGCTGTGTACTTCCTGTTTGACGAAATGTGGACTTTGTTACGAAATGTAGTGTAAACATGAATTTTTCGTCACATTTTTCTCAGCTTCTGCAACTGCAAGAGGGATTGATTTCAAAATTGGCATGCAGCCTCTATATGGTTAATTGTAAGGAACGTCCTATTTTGACTCCTGTCAGGTGTGTACTTCTTGTTTGACGAAATGTGGACTTAATTACAAAATGTAGTGTAAACATGTTTTTTTGGTCCAGGGTTCAATGAGTGGGGGTATACTTGGTTGCCATACGGCGACAGCTCTTGTTTAGCATGGAGTATCAGCATAGGGACCTATACAGTGTTATAGAGTTTTGAATCTCTGGCATGCCCACTTTCTGTTTGACTGAACTTTGAATATTTTTGGAGTCTTGAAAATTTCTGTCACATTTTTCTCAGAAACTGCATATCCCTGCTTTCTGCAATTTGGCATGGAGTATCAGTATGGGGATCTATAATGTGTAAGAGAGTGTGGGATCTCTTGCATGACCACTTCCTGTTTGACGGAACTTAGAATATGTTGTGTGGTATTATGCAGGCGACACATGTCTTCCGTGTAAGAATTACTACTAAGTAAGAATAGTTGTTCAAAAAATTTTGCTTGTTTTTTTTTTTAATTTAGTCCTAACATTGTTTCTACTTTAAAAGAATGGATTTTCCCTGTTTCTATATATATATTGGTACATGCTGAAGTGAAAACAAGTGATGTTAACCTCATGTGCTAAATTGTGTGGTAATCATCACATCTTGAAAGAGAAAGCTAAATACCTGTTTATCCAATCAGAATCATGTTTATTTATAGTCATATAATAATAAAGTAAGAATTTATTTAATTGTTAATACTTGTGTTTGTTAGTTATTATCTTTTGTTTTTTTTAGCAGGAAGCAGTGGTTTGACTGTGGATGCCTTAGCTAAACATGATGAAGATCATTTTAACCAAGATACAGATTCCATACAAGAAGGGTTTGAGAAACTGACGACCTCTGACAGACAAAGTGTTGGTGCTAAAACCTTCAATACTTGGGCAACAAATTACACAGAATGTACAAATACAACGTTTAACAAAGTACATCGCTACTGGGCGTCTAATTCAGCGTTACATAAAGAGGTTTGTTTTCATAATCATGATGATGTTAATATACAACATTTAACAATGTTTCATCACTGAGCTTCTAATTCTGCTTTACATAAGAAAGTTTATTGTCACAAGGCCATAATAAAAAATCTAGATTCTTATTCACTTTTTCTGAAAATTTTGATTGGATGGGTACATTTTACTGTTTATTTTTCATTGACATCACCGATGTCACTCTCGCCATGTTAATGTTAAGATCTGGCATCGGAGCTAGCGATGGGTTTAAGCCTTATTTATCATTTTACAAGTCGTACACAGTCTTAACATCACTGGCAGTACACACAAATGTTCTCTCTCATCAGAAACGCCAAGAAGCCATCAGGAAATAATGAAAACCAATGGTTTTGTAAACAGGAAATGAAGATCGGCATGCAAATATAGTTTTGCAATATAGGAATTGGCATGAAAAAAACACCATACAATCATTGTTTTGAAAAAATAAATTGGGCGGGGTAAAAGGCGGCTCTGGCAGAGAATCTAGTTTTTAGCTCACCTGGCCTAAAAGGCCATGTGAGCTATTGCCATCACTTGGCGTCCGTCCTCCGTCCGTCTTAAACTTTTTCAAAAATCTTCTCCTCTGAAACCGCTTGGCCAATTTTAACCAAACTTGGCCTGAATCATCACCAGGGTATCTTGATTCAAAATTGTGTTCGATTAGTCCAAGGACCAAACAACATGGCTGCCGTTACTAAAAATAGCACATAGGGGTAAATTGCTGTTTTTGGCAAATAACTCAAAAACCATTAGAGATATAAAAAATCTGACTTGGAGTAAAAGTGATCAGCATGACAAGATCTACCTGCCCTGCAATTTTGAAGAAAATCAGAAAACCCGTCTTGGAGTTATTGCCCTTTTTCCCTGAAAATTTCAAAATTTTGATATTCTTTATTTTTTATCGCAAAAACTGTAACAGATAGAGGTCAACTTTAAATTGCAAAAATGTTCAGCATATCAAGATCTACCCACCTCGAAATTTTGAAGAAAATCTGACCACCCATATAGGAGTTTTTGCCCTTTATTGGTCAAATTTAAGAAATTTGATACTTTTTGTCATCAATTTAAAAAATCTTCTCCTCAGAAGCCACTGGGCCAATTGTTACCAAACTTGACCTGAATCATCATCAGGGTAAACAGTTTCAAAATTGTGTTCGATTAGTCCAAAAACCAAGCAACATGGCTGCTGTTACTAAAAATAGAACAATGGGGTAAATTGCATTTTTTGCAAATAACTCGAAAACCATTAGATATCAAAAATCTGATTGGGAGTGAAAATAATCAGCATGTTAAGATCTACCCGCCCTGCAATTTTAAAGAAAATCCGAAAACTAATGTTGGAATTATTGCCCTTTTTCCATGAAATTTTCTAAATTTTAATATATTTTTTTTTATTTTAAAAAGCGTAACAGATAAAGGTCAAGTGTAAATTGCAAAAAGGTTCAGCATATCAAGATCTACCTGAACTGAAATTTTGAAGAAAATCCAAAAATCTTTGTAGGAGTCGTTACCCTTTTTCATGGAATTTTTAAATTTTCATGTTTTGTCGTCTTTTATATCCATAACTAGAGAAGATGAAGGTTAAGTGTAAATTGATTAAAATGTTTGCCATGCTATGGCAACTTGTAAACTGGTGTTGAAAATTGTTCATTGACCACCATTTTCAAAATGGCTTCCAAAAAAGTGGGAAAATTCAACATTGTCCGATTTCAATGAAATTTGGTGTCCAAGTGGATAATGATGTTGCGACTTCAAAAGTCGTGTTGAAAATTGTTTGTTGACAGCCATTTTCAAAATGGCCACCAAAAAGGCAGGAAAATTCAATATTTTCCTATTTCAATGAAATTTGGTTTCCAAATAAATATTGATGTGGTAACTTAAAAATATGGTTTTGAAAAGTGTTTTTGACCGCCATTTACAAAATTATGTCTCAACTTCAAAACTGGTGTTGCAGACCTGTCAAGTCTCACGCTTTCGGGGTGAGAGTCACGCTTTCCAAAACCAAATCATGCTCTCACACTCACCCCTTTCAATGTCACGCTTTTTCAACTTTCCAGAAAAAATAGATTTCAAGTAGAAAAACGACCTTTTCATAATAAGAAAACCCAGAAATAAGGGGTTGTTCTGCACATTCTTTCATAATACTGGTAACATTTTCTACTGAAGGCCCTGAAGTAAAACAATTTTGTCAATGGAAATCACAAATATGAAAGCACATATTTCCCCTTTCAGTGAAAAATTTGGTTTCAAATTCCTTGCTATTACTATTTGAAATGCTCTCAGAATGCACCACTTGCGTCTCTGAAAAAATCTTGTGGCTATTCCCCTGACGCCCACCTTCTCACTCTTGGAACCCAAACCCCCTTGACAGCTCTGGTGTTGAAAGTGGTCATAAGCAAGTACATTTTTGTCAAAAAAGTGCAACAAAGAATTATAGTAAAACAAGATCAGACTTTAAATATAGTTCAAGATATTGGTGGTGTTTGAGCTAACAAAGTTTGAGAGACTTAAGTTCAACTGTATAACTTAAAATGTTAGCTTCATTGTGGCAACTGAAAGCCAGGTGAGCGATACAGGCTCCTGGGAGCCTCTAGTTTTTATTATACACCGGTCTAGTGACGGGACGTATTATGGTATACCGATGTCCGATTGTCCGTCCGTCCGTCCGTCCGTCCGTCTGTCCGTCCGTTTCAAATGTCGAGCTCTAACTTGATAACCCTTTGGCCAATTCACTTCAAACTTTATAGAAGTATTGGGTATGATGGCCTGACGATCTGTATACTTTTTCGTGAAATTTCGATTTTTCTTGCAAGAGTTATGGTACTTTATTCGTCAATTTTTAGGCAATTTTTCATATGTCGCGCTCTAACTTGATAACCCTTTGGCCAATTCACTTCAAACTTTGTAGAGGTATTACGTATGATGGCATGATGATCTGTATACAGTAGTCCCTCTCTTGAGAGGCCACCCCTACTGCAATGAAAAACTGGCCTTTCAAATGAGGTGGCCTTCCATGAGAGGATTCTCTTCTGATCATTCCCATTATGATAATTTTAGAACTTACAAGCTCTCTTTTCCTCTCTGTTTATGAGGAAGAACACATACAATGAAAATCATCATAATCTCACAGTGCCAGTTTCTAAATTGAATATATAGAAATCTTACAATTTTGTGGAATTAGGTAAAGATTTTGAAGAAAAATTGCAAAACATCATATTTTGTATCTTTGACATTCTATTTGTTCTTTAAATCGTGTTCAAAGAAATTTTTTCAATAAATTTACAACAGGTATTGTCATTATAGCTTCAAAGAAAAAATTAAATTTTTGATTATTTGAACACAGATTTTAAAGGGAAATAACCCATAACGGTAAAACGATATTAAAAAAAAAACAATAAACAAAAAGTGACAAAAACAACATGAATTTCCTTGATCTGATGGTGTTTTCTCAATTATCAAAACATATTTATGGAATGGAGTAAAATATTAACAGCTTAATTGGGCCATTTAGCAGTACAGGTAACCTAGGGTTAATTGACATGTAAACATCGCCGATGTTTATTTAACAAAGCCGTTAATTTGTCAAAAAGAAGTAATAAAGCTAATCAACTTTGGGGCCCAGAAAAGGACAGAAAGACAGCTGCAAGATATAATTGTTGACATTTTTCACAAAAATGTGTTTTTGAAAACTTATTATATGTGACCTAAAGAACAAAGGTCACGTCCAGGTCAAATTTTCAACAACTTCCGGTTTGATCGCAATTTGTAAACAGTGAGTGTTTGGCCGTTTATACGAGGTAAAAAGAGTCATTTAGACACGAAAAGGGTGGCCGCTGGATGCGTCAGGCGGGTGGCCGTCTATATGGGGTCATTTTGTACATAAAAATGTTAATGCAAAGGAAATATGGCCGTATAAACCGGGTGGCCTCCCAAACGAGGGGCCGTTAAGTAGAGGGACCACTGTACTTTTTCTTGAAAGTTTGATTTTTCTTGCAAGAGTAATGGGACTTTATTCGTCAATTTTAAGGCAATTTTTCACATGTCGCTCTCCAACTTGAGAACCATTTGGCCCATTCACTTCAAAATTTGTAGAGGTATTGGGTATGATGGCCTGACGATCTGTTTACTTTTTCTTGAAATTTCGATTTTTCTTGCAAGAGTTATGGGACTTTATTTGTCAATTTTAAGGCAATTTTAAACATATTGGCTTTACTTGACAATCTTTCTTCAAACTATGTAGAGATATCAAGCTTAATAGCCAGTTAAAGGTTCATTCTAAAATGAGAACCCCTTACCTAAATTACATAAGTGACGACGGGCGTATCATGCGACTTGGCGCAGCTGTTTATTCTTTTATGACCTAATGTGGAAATACAACATTTAATAAAATACATTGTACATCGTTACCTGGTGTCTAACCCTGTGTTTCATAAAAAGGTTTGTTATCATACTTAACTTTGTGTGTATATGTTAGTCAGGATTGCTTTAATAAATGTATAATTCTTCTTTCAAATACAATATTTTTAATTCAGTCAAACAATATTATAAGCTATTCCATGAAGAATATATTATAACAAAATCTGTCTAAAAATTTGTGAAGACACTCCTGCGCCTAATGTGGGCTAGTGAATTGTGTTGGTATTTTGATTCTAGATTTTGCCATTTTCTGAGCTACTGTGTTGTTATGGTTACATTGTATATTTTAGGTAATTGCTATATTAGCTGCTGTGTTGTCATGGTAACATCATATATTTTAGGTAATTGCTGTGTTAGCTGCTGTGTTGTCATGGTAACATTGTATATTTTAGGTGATTGCTATGTTAGCTGCTGTGTTGTGATGGTAACATTGTATATTTTAGGTGATTGCTATGTTAGCTGCTGTGTTGTCATGGTAACATTGTATATTTTAGGTAATTGCTATTGTAGCTGCTGTGTTGTCATGGTAACATTGTATATTTTAGGTAATTGCTAAGTTAGCTGCTGTGTTTTACATGATAACATTGTATATTTTAGGTGATTGCTGTGTTAGCTGCTGTATTGTCATGGTAACATTGTATATTTTAGGTAATTGGTGTGTTAGCTGCTGTGTTGTCATGGTAACATTGTATATTTTAGGTAATTGCTGTTTTAGCTGCTGTGTTGTCATGGTAACATTGTATATTTTAGGTAATTGCTATGTTAGCTGCTGTGTTGTCATGGTAACATTGTATATTTTAAGTAATTGCTGTGTTAGCTGCTGTTTTGTCATGGTAACATTGTATATTTTAGGTGATTGCTATGTTAGCTGCTGTGTTGTCATGGTTACATTGTATATTTTAGGTAATTGTTGTGTTAGCTGCTGTGTTGTCATGGTAACATTGTCTATTTTAGGTGATTGCTATGTTAGCTGCTGTTGTCATGGTAGCATTGTATATTTTAGGTGATTGCTGTGTTAGCTGCTGTGTTGTCATGGTAACATTGTATATTTTAGGTGATTG